>JAEMWC010000610.1:282500-325000 GCA_016490735.1 Pachyseris speciosa | reverse complement strand
GAAAGAAATCTCCGGGCCTTGGAAAAGCCCTCTCAAATCAGGTCAGGTAGCCAGATGGTAAATGGCCTGAGTCAGAAAAATATTGGATCAGGTAGCCAGATGGTAAATGATCCGAGTCAGAAAATTATATATACTAATGGTATAGACATGGAAAATAGAAATAGTATTTTCAAAGAATTATTGAAAAGATTAGGCCGTATGGATGTTGGTGAGATGAGGCAATTAGTTAGTCTCGCTGATAACATCAAAAAGCAGAAGCCAATTCCAGCACCTCGCAAGAATGTGAAGCAGATGGTTAAAGATTATGAAGACAACATAATTATTCCACCATCACAATTTAGAGATAGACCAGTACCAGCACCAAGAACTAAAAAACTAGCCCCAATACCAGAACCAAGGACTAAGATAGAGCAAACAGATAAAGCTCTCAAAGGATACACCAAATCATTTCAAATAGATATCAAAAATTACAAAGACCCGCTATTACAACTGCAAAACACAAGAAAGGCTGTAGCGTACCGTCTTGTAAGTTTACTAAAATCAATGAAAGGACTGAAATTCGTTGAAGCACTAAAGATAACATTCAGAAAAATGTCTGATGGTGAAATAATACATAAAACAGCCTTTTTCAACAGTCCACCTCAAACAATTATAAATAATCTCCAGATCAGTGAATCACTTCAAGCGTCAAAACAAAATATATTAAATAAGATTGCAGTTTGGATTTCAGAAGGATCTGGCTGGGTTGTGGAATCAGTCGACAAGCATTTTCTAAATGTTGTAATATATCAGCCAATGAAAGGCTCATCATATATCAAACTACCCCCAGAATTAATGAATAAAATGAAGGGATTGATTAACATAAAGAATGATGACAATGAATGCTTCAGATGGTGTCATATCAGACATTTGAATCCTCAAGAGAAGAACCCTCAGAGAATAAAAAAATCTGATAGACAACATATTAATACGTTAGATTATTCAGGGGTTGAATTCCCAGTCACAACTAAACAGTACAACAAAATAGAAAAACAAAATGAGATCAACATCAATGTATTTGGTTATGAAAACAAACAACCATATCCAATTTACGTTTCAAAAGAAAAGTATGAAGACTGTTTGAATCTTCTATTGATTACAGAAAATGAAAACAAACACTACGTTTTAATCAAAGATTTCAACAGATTCATATTCAATCAAACAAAACACAAAGAAAGAAAACACTTTTGCATGCACTGTCTACAATGTTTCAGCTCAGAAAGAGTCTTGAATGATCATGTGGAAAACTGCATACTGGTTAATGGCACACAAGCAATAAAGATGCCAAACAAAGACAATAATACTCTGAAATTCATCAACTTCCATAAACAACAGCAAGTGCCATTTGTCATATATGCTGATTTTGAGGCTTTAACTGAGAAAATACACGGTTGCCAACCCAACAATGATAAATCATACACTGAAGCCTATCAGAAGCATACTGATTGTGGATATGGTTACAAGGTTGTTTGTTGTTATGATGATAAATACAGCAAGCCAATACAAATATACAGGGGTGAAAAGGCTGTATACAAATTCATGGAAGCTATGTTAGAGGAAGTTAAATATTGCAAGAAGATTGTTAAAGAATTCAATAAACCATTGAAAATGACTGAGGATGATGAAGAGAAATTCCAAAAAGCCAAAGAATGTCACATTTGTGATAAAAAATACACTGAAAAGGATATTAGAGTACGAGATCACTGTCACATTACTGGCCAGTATAGAGGATCAGCTCATCAAGAATGTAACCTGAAACTTAGAGTCAATCCAGAAGAAGTGAAGATACCTGTTATATTTCACAATCTAAGAGGTTATGACAGTCATTTTATTATGCAGGAGATTGGAGCTATTGTCAAGAAACACACATTCAAAAATAAAAAAGGTGAAGTTTGCCAAATGAACATCAATGCTATCCCAAATAACATGGAGAAGTATATGGCTTTCATGCTTGGCAATCACCTAACATTTCTTGATAGTTTCCAGTTCATGAGCTCTAGTTTGGAAAAACTTGTAGGCAATCTACCAAAAGAAGCCTTAAAATACACCTCACAAGAGTTTAAGGGAAAAGATCTTAATCTGATAGCACAGAAAGGTGTTTATCCATACGACTACATGGACAGTTTCAATAAATTCAATCAGAAGTTACCCTCAAAAGAAGAATTCTATAGCATACTGAGTGATACGCATATATCAGATGAAGACTATACACATGCTCAGACAGTGTGGGAAACATTCTCTTTGAAAAACATGGGTGAGTATCATGATCTGTACCTTAAAACAGATGTACTCCTGTTGGCTGATGTATTTGAGAACTTCAGAAGAACATGTCTCGAGTACTACAAACTGGATCCGTGTCACTATTTCACATCTCCTGGTTTATCATGGGATGCAATGTTAAAGATGACTGATATCAAACTGGAATTGATGACTGACATTGATATGTTCCAGTTCATTGAAAAGGGTATGAGAGGTGGTATCAGCTATATTGCAAATCGTTACGGTAAAGCTAATAATAAATACATGAAGAAGTATGATGAGAAGGCGCCCTCAAAGTACATTATGTATCTTGATGCTAATAATCTATACGGTTGGGCAATGAGTCAATACCTTCCAACAGGCGGATTCAGATGGATGACTGAGAATAAAATAAATAATCTCAACCTGGCTAAATACAAAGAAGACAGCAATAAGGGTTTGATTCTGGAAGTTGATCTGGAATACCCCCAGGAGTTGCATGATCTGCATAATGATTACCCGCTTGGACCAGAGAAGGTGAAAGTAACTGGAGACATGCTTTCAGATTACTGTAAAGACATAGCAGAGAAATACAATATATCGACTGGTTTGGTACATAAACTGATGCCAACATTAAGCAACAAAGAGAAGTATGTTCTGCATTACAGGAACCTCCAATTATACACAGACTTAGGTTTAAAGGTAACAAAAATCCACAGAGTGCTAGAGTTCAAACAATCACCTTGGCTGAGACAGTACATTGATTTCAATACACAGAAAAGAACTAATGCCAAGAATGCTTTTGAGAAAGATTTCTTCAAGTTGATGAATAACTCAGTATTCGGCAAAACTATGGAAAATCTCAGAAAGAGAGTAGATGTCAGATTGGTGACTGATGAGAAGAAGCTATTGAAATTAGCCAGTAAACCAACTTATGTTAGCAGTAAGATATTCAATGAAAATCTGGTAGCAGTGCATAAGATAAAAGAAACACTAACTCTAAACAGGCCGGCATATGTAGGAATGTGTATTCTTGATCTCAGTAAGACACTTATGTACGATTTCCATTACAACTACATTAAACAAAAGTACGGTAATAAGGCTAAGCTGCTCTTCACTGACACAGACAGTTTGACATATGAAATTGAAGCTGAAGATGTCTACAGGGATTTCTGGAATGATAAAGATAAATTCGATAACAGTGACTATCCTGAAAGCTCGCCATTCTCCGATAAGACCAATAAGAAAGTGATTGGTAAGATGAAAGATGAGGCTGCTGGAGTCCCAATATGTGAATTCGTAGGGCTGAGATCAAAGATGTATAGCTATATTAAAGATGATCAGAAAGGAGGAAAAACAGCAAAAGGAATCAAAAAGAACACAATCAAAAATGAAATCAAGCATGAAAATTATAAAGACACTCTATTCAATGACAAACAAATGTATCATAAAATGAAAACAATCAGAAGTGAAAACCATCAATTAGGAAGCTATGAAATCAACAAAGTATCACTCAGCTGCTTCGATGACAAAAGATATTTATCAAAAGACGGAATCAACAGTTATGCTTATGGCCATCACAAAATAAATAGCCAGGAATAAAAATATTCTTGGCTACCAAAATAGCAAATACAGTATAATACTGACCTCTATCACATATATAGGTTAGATAAAAGTTAGTCTTTTCTTATACGTGATAAATACAATTTGCTTTCTTCCATGTGTTTGGTTATTTCAAAAATTAAATCTTCAAAACAATTGCTCATAATGTATTTGCACTTGTTTTTCTCATACATTTGCTTCATACTTTTTTGTTTATCAGTCACTTGGTATACACCAGTGGGACTTTTGAATTCAAGACATAGAGCATTGTATTCTTTTGTTGGATTCATTAACATTAAATCACATTGTCCGGACATATATCCTTTGTTGTAACTTTTGATTCTCATGTTTGAGCTTATTTGATTCTCACCTAAGCCGGCTATCATTAATGCGTCTTCATATTTCTTTCTGATGAATGAAACAATCTTGCAGTGTAAATCATTTTCATTTTCAATCAATAGCATGTTATTGTTTCTGTCATTGAACTGTTTTTGATATATTCGTTTTCTGACTAATGGTAAGACCTTTTTAGTAACCCAATGTTTAATTTCTTTGGCTTCTTGTTTTTTGGATGAGAATAAAAGTGAATGAAATCCTGTTTCATTTATAAAAAAACATTTGAAAGTTTTTTCGATTGCATCAGCGAAAATTGACTTTGTTTTGGAATTTATGGACAGTTTGAAGTCCAATAAGATTTTATCTTCAGAATCAACATGATCTCTGATTGCTCTTTGCGGATTTTTATAGTTGAGAATAATGGCTATGTCTCTTCCTCTGAACCATATATCGTTTTTATCATCGAGATAACAATCTATTGAAACGTCTAATTCTTTATTATCGTAGGAATATTTTTGCATCTACATGTATGTTAGATAATTTTCTTTAAATCCTTAATCGGTATCCAGCTGTTGAAGTCGTCACTATAACCCTTCCACTTCACCAAAGCTTGTTTCTTCTTGTAATCTCTGCGAATGACTTTATCAATGCGGAATACATCCTGTTTAGCCTTTAATAACTCAGGTTCATAAAAACTCCCTTCAATTTCTTCATCGTTGTGATCTTTTAGTTTGTATGTTATTGGATTAGTGTATTGGATTTTATCAACTATAAACACTTCTTCTGTCCAATTTGGTGTATAGCCCTTGTCGAACACAATCCGTTTATACTTGGATATTCGGACCTTATCACCTATTTTAAATTTTAGTTTCTGTTTTAATGGCTCCATATCACCATACAAATTGAAGTAAACAGTTCCTTCATTCCTCTTATCAGATGCTTCAACGGGTGTCATCTTTGTGCTTGAATGTTTGGTATTATTATACTGTTTCACTAATTTTGGTAACATGTCTAAATACTGTGTATTACCTTGAACAGTGAACTGCTTCCACATTTTGGATTTAATTGTCCTATTCCATCTTTCAACTACTGATGACTTCTCTTCATTCTCAGTTGAGTACATCTGTACACTATGTTTCTCTAGCAAGTCCTTCAAGTGTTTGTTGTAAAACTCTTTTCCCTTGTCGACCCATAAATACTGTGGTTTTCTGCCTTCCTTGAATATTGTTTTGAATGCTTCAGTGACAGATTCACCTTTCTTATCCTTCAATGGGACAATCCAACCATATTTGCTGAAGACATCAATAACCATAAGAAGATATCGATAACCTTTATTCCATTTACTGAACTGTTGCATTTCAACTAGATCACTTGCCCATATTTCATCAATTTTATTTACAATCACACGCCGCCGAGTGAAATTTCGTTTTATGGGTGCATGTAATTCATCAGCTAGTTTTTCTTGCCAGTTTTCTTCACTCGACGGCTTTTTCCGTTTTTTGAAACACCAAGACCAAGTTTCTGTTTTTTGTCAATTAAGAATCTAGCTGTTTGACCCCATTTTGGCATCTCACCATATGGTATTTGATCTAGTGACTCGACCATTGTTCTATCACATTCACCTTTGTCTTTTTTCATATCATAACAAATATCGTGGTAAGCTGCTATTTCATCCACCTTATTGTAAGGTTGTACATTCCATTTCAAGACCTCGCCAGTATTTGGATCATATTCCAACTGCTCATGCAATGGATTGTATGGTCCCATATATTTATATTTACTTGGTGTCCAACCACTTTTCGGTTTAGGAAGCTTGCCAATAACCTTATGAATGTCAATAGCACCGCCATAATCTAATCCTTTGATATCTGTTTTGTAACGAATATTTGGTCTCACTTTTGTTGAGAGTTGTTTCAAAGCTTCTGACCCAACCTTTGTGATTGCAGGTTTTGCGAGGGAAAGTCCTTTGTCAATTAATTTCTTTTGCAGCTTTGGATTTCTCATTGCTTCAGAAGCATAATATCTTCCCATTTCTACACCTTTCTTTGCTAAATAAGGGACTCCATGTTCTAAGAATCCTGTTAGCGCCATATCTGCGGCTGAATCTAGTATGCCCGCCCCTTCAGACGGGCTATTCAGTTTCCCCGATTTCTGACAAATTTAGTCTTTGTGATTCCACATTCAGCACAAGTACATTTCATAACAGTTCGACCATTTTTAGTCTTCTGATATCTTTCACTTCCTGGTACACATTCAGTGACTTTCTTCTGTTTAACACAATATGATTTTACCATTATACATATTGGTTAGATATTTTCTTTGTCTAGTAGTTAAATCGACATACATTTCCACTAAGTTTGTCATAGAATACTGTTATATTATCCAAAGTGCATTTGATTACAACTCGCAAACCAATCAATCTATTGACAACTATTATAACAAATATATTAACATCATCAATTATTTCGAATTCTATCATACTTTTATGTTAGATAGAAATTTATTAAATCTTTTATCATCAAATAATATTGTTAATATCATAGTACCTTCCTGACGTTCTAAAAGGTAGTACAAACACCATTGTTTACTCAATAACGGATCTCTAATACGCATTGATTCATTGAAACAATTCTTTTCCTCCATTTGAGTAGGTATCTCCTGTCCTGATGGATCAAAGTATTCTTTCTCATTATAGCACGCGTAATATTTGCCGACTTTTATTATCCCACTGTTTTTGTTTAACTTAACAGACATACATATACATTACATATTTTTGAAATAATTGATTATGAATCTGTGATTGACTCTTGTGTCTGTTGGATCAAATTCAGCATTATGAATGACTTTCAATATGGGGGTCCCTTTCTGTCTTTCCAATAAATAGTACAAACACCAATATCCACATAATACTGATTCCCTTTCTTGTATCTCATCACCAGAGTATTCAAGTTGTTTACCGCTTGCAGCCATGTATTTCTGTACTTCTGTTGGCATCATTAAACCGAAAGAGTCGAAGTATTCACAGTATTTATCATTTTTGAAATTCCTATAACAAACCCATGAGTACCAGGTCCAATTTTGGAATCAAGATTGACTATCCCACATTCATTGTTTTATTTGTTCGGCAGATTGTCTCTTGAAAATACTCCTCTAAAATGTTTTATTCCAAGTTGTTTAACCCAATTGATTAAATCAAAGTTGGATAAGGGTTTATTTACAAAATGGTTCCTAGTATGGGGATTGAATTGAATGGACTGTTTTTGCCTAGTAGAAGTCCTTTTCCTTTGGTTTTTTTTTTCATTCCATAACCGATTGGGTTATTCCATGTACCAAAAACAGGAGGAGATTGCCATGGAATCATAGCATGTTTCCCACCACTTTTTTTTTTGCAATGGAATCTGGAACATGAACAGGTATTGACCGTCTTGGACGGCTGCTTTCAACATGCAAACCTTTTCCAGTTAATTTTCTGATTGCTTCTATAGCCAAAGGAATTCCAATGCTGGCGAGTATTGTTCCAATACCCTTTCCAGTCTGCGCTTTTGTTGGTTTTATAACAACGTCTCCACCATACTGCATTTTTTGGATAACATCAGCCATCTGTCTCGTATTCAATAAATTTCCTACATTCAATAATTGGGATAAATTGGCATTAGGAATAAGAAATCCTCCTTTTTGTTTCTTTCCAAATAGTTTATCAATGCCGAGACTTGCTAATGAAGAAAGAGCACCTGTAGCCAATGCTGGAGCCGCTTTAGCTACTGCTTTACCTGCATAAGGCAATAGTCTTGTTCCAAGTGAAAAAAGACTGGACCAAAGAGAACCTCCTTCTTGGACTGATTTTCTGATCTGTGCTTTGGATATCTTTACATCAGCACCTGTTCCATTTCTCTGTGATTTGGCTAATTTTTTTATCTGTGTTTTTGTCAACATCATTTGATCACCTCCAGTGAGATCTCCATGTGCGAGTCTCAATGTTACCGGTGAATTTGTTTGTATAGCTTTTGCAAGCCTTTGCTTCTGACTGTTTGAAAGTCTTACTCCATGAGGATGATAAGTAGTCATATAATATATGTTTATACTAAATTGTATTTAATACAAACAATCATTTAATTTATTTAATTTACATTGATCTCAGAATTAATTTTCCATCAGTCTTTCTCATCTCAATATCCTGCTCATAGAGGACCAATGCATACACACTGTAATCAGCATTTGTTGCAGCACTCAAAGTGTATTTGAAAGTCAGTTTTGTCATTCCATCTTTAATATCCTGTTTCTGTTTTGTCAGATCGAAATAAACAAAAGGGAATATTGTACCGAAATTGCCCCTGTTAAGAAGGGTACTTTCACTGAAATCATTTACAGCTTGAACATATTTCAAAACATCTCTAAATACTCTTGTTGGTTCTGTTGATGGTTTATAATGAAGCTCTGGATAATCATTTCCATTGCCAACCTCAAGATAACAATCAGTCAAAGTTCGGTTATTTGCAACTGAGAATGTGTTATAGAGAAATTTATTGGCTGTCTGAGATGCATCACTTGCATCATTGATGATGAATACAAAACATGCCTGGGTTTGTTTATTCCTGTGGAAATACGGAAATTGGCAGTCTGTTGTCTTGTTGAATTGCCTCTCTCAACCATTTCTCTCATGTAAGTCCACTTTCTGTTGTCAAGATACTTGCTCATGTATAAGGACTTTCCCGCAGAATTGAAAACAATGCGAGGAACTATTAGCTGGAATTTAGTTAGTACCACACGGCAATCATCAGCAGCTTGCCAAATCAAATTGGCATCACTCTCAAGTGTCAATTTCACCTCTATTTTTGAGTTAGGCATAAGTTCATCCCAAAAGCTCTTGAAAAAACCGTATCTGTTCAATGCAAGCTCTGCATTTACTTTACCGGCTGCACCATTCAACAGTGCTTTGCGAGCTGCGAAACCTTTGTTATAAGTAACCTCAGCCACTCTATCATCAGCTTGTCTTTTGTCGTCAAGATAGAAGAACTCATTGGTTCCCTGACTTACAGCATAACCCTGTGAATACTCAAGCAATGACTTAATATTTGTGGCTTGGTTGGCATCTCTGCACTCATAAACATCAAGACCATTCATTTTCACATTAATGGTGTTAATAAGAGCGTGAACTGAATTAACAATACCATTTCGATCTCCTGCAGCAATGTCAGCTCCATCTGCAAGCTTCTTTACAATGAAATCGACATTAAAACGGGCATTATACCAGTCAAATGGTGTAGTCTCTCCACTGTTATCAACAATGAAACGGTAACCTGTTTTACTCTGATGAGCATTGTTTGCTACTACAGTATTAAGTGCTGTCTCTAGTTCGAACACTACATCTTCATATCTTTCGATATATTTTGAGTCACGATAGTTTGACATATATTATTGTGTTAGATAAAAGTTATTTTACGCGGTCGGCCTCTCTTTCTTTTGATTAAACCACCAGTCTGGCTCACACTCTCAGTTCCACTCTTTCTCTTTTTCAAAAGTTCTATGATTTTGTCACCAGCTTTTTTGCCAGCATGTTCACCAATTGTTGTTGCTGCTTTTTTTCCAGCTGTTTTGATCATATCAGTCACAATACCTTCACCATGTTGTTCATATTTTTTAAACTCAAACCGTTTCATATACTATTAGGTTTTATAATTCCACACTTCTCAAGAACAACTCAATATACCAATCTATCCCATTTAAATCGACTGGAGCTCTAGAAGAGTCTGTGACATAAAAGCGTATTGAGCTGATATTATGTGTTGAGACTGGATTCCATGAAAGAAAACGAGGTTTGTAAGTGAAAGGTAAACTTCTAACGAGATCTGTGACAGGAATAACAGCGATTGTATTTGTGCTATTTCCATCAACAATGCTATCTGTCACCAAATCACAATTGATATAAATTTCATCTACTCCTCTTGTAATATCAGGTAGATTTGTTCCATATTCTGTGGCTGGAACTAATTTTGAATCGAAACCGATAAGTTTTCTGAAATCAAGATTCCTCAGATCCACTCGATAGTTTTCATTGAGTTCAATCAAAATGCGATATGTTGACAAAACGAAATACATGTTAATACCATACTTGAATTTTGATTTGTCTGTTTCAGATGGATTCAGTACATGGCTGTTTTTTCTCATATACTCATGAATGTAACTATTGATATCGTCGTATGAATACATCCCGTTAACGAATGTTATTGTTTCCCAGTTTACACCTTTGTCATAGCTGTATTTCATTTGATTATTCCCAAAAATATCTCTGATATTGTACCAACTGTATGTCATATTGATGACATTCACAGCCATTTCATATTTTAAATCATTCGTTAATTTAAGAGGTGAATTGAATCTTTTTTCAAAATCATGACTCTTGCTGACACCAATTTTGTCTCTGTTTTTACTGTTGAATCGTAATGAAATTTCTGTCATATACTTTTACATTAGATATTTCATCATTATTTTATTTAGCTCACCGGTTTTCAGGATTCCCAGTCTGTTCAATGTATGCAATATTTTGTGAATTCATTTTGAACATTTCTGCTGTTGTTGCCGGCTGAAATAGATCCACCAAGCAACTGTAGTCTTGAAAGCATGTCACCCAAAAATGCCCCTTGAACCCATTCCTTTCCCTGTTTTGTATTTGTAAGAAGTTAATACATCATCAATCGTTTCTCTGTATTTCTTCAAAGTTTGTATTTCTCTGCCTAAAGATTCTTTATAATTTGCACTGAAATCTTTTTCTTTTTTTTTTCCTGCTAAACTACGACCTAAAAATAAAGCTTTTTCCCTTTCATCGGCAAGTTTTTGTGGGGTGACTTGAGTCAAATCGCTTGGTTTCAAAAGCTTGTAATTTTTTAATATAATTCTATCATCTTTATTGAAATTGTTATCGACAAATAACATGCCGGGTGTGGGTGTCTGATCCTCTTTTTTAGGTGTATCAATTGTCAAAGGAAGTTCCGTTCCCATTGTAATAGCTCTTCTATTAGCTTCAATAACATCATCAAGTCCTTGTGTTAAAGCCTGTTGATTTTTTTCAACTGTTTAATGACTTCATCCTGTTTTTCGTCGACACTTTCTTTCACACTCTTCTGGACATCAATAGAGGGTTTCAGCAATTCTGATGTTGTATCATATGCATCCTGTTTTCTGTATTCATAAGTCTTGATAACATCACGAACTTCTCTAGTTTTGTTTCCGGCTTCAATTCCACTTTTAAGAAGCCTTTTCATTCGTTCTATATCCATATACAATTGTGTTAGACTAATCTAAACTATTTACATATGGAAATCCCTAATTATGATATTCAGGGTTTAAAGAATTCATTCAGACAGTTGTATCCGTATATGCCAAAAGACACTTTTAGGATGCTGCTGGCTGGTAATTCTGGATCTGGAAAGACAACATTGTTCATGCATCTGATTATGGAACCATTGGTTTATTATGATCAGATACATCTTTATGCAAAAAATTTAGATCAAGACAAATATCAATATCTTCGGAAAGTAATGGATGAAATAAGCAGTCAC
The DNA here is from genome assembly GCA_016490735.1 of Pachyseris speciosa. Lineage (NCBI taxonomy): Eukaryota > Metazoa > Cnidaria > Anthozoa > Scleractinia > Pachyseridae > Pachyseris > Pachyseris speciosa. Next base: position 313,229 of record JAEMWC010000610.1, on the reverse strand, counting down.
ATTGGATATCCTGCCTTGGTTTGCAGTCAAGAAGAGATATTGCCAGTTGAACAAATAAAAGACACAAATTTGCAGCGATTGGTTGTTTTTGATGATTTCGTGACTGACAAGAAACAAGATCAAATAATCAGCTATTTCATTCAGGAAGACACAAGAACTGTTCAGTCATATATCTCACACAATCATTCTATGGATGCCCAAAATCAATCAGACTCAATTGCAGTCACTTCTGCCTTTATGATTTCCATCCTCAAGAGAAAGGAACTTGATTGCACAAGAACTTGGAATCGACAAGAAGAAATACATTGAAGCAACCAAGAAACCATATTCCTTCTGTTATGTTGACAAGCCGATGAAGACAATCAAGAGAAATTTTTATGGTGCTGTTTAATCTAATCTAATATTATATGACAATCAACAATCGAAAAATTAATCTAACAAGATGATATAATGGGAGTTTTTAATGCTCAAATAAATCAAGATAAAACAGAAACTGGTACTGGTGAAAGAGGTCCAGTTGGTCCAATTGGTCCTAAAGGTGAAAAAGGTGATAGAGGTCCAAAAGGTAATACAGGTGCAATTGGTCCACAAGGAGCTACTGGAGCTGTTGGTCCCAAAGGTGATGGATTTAGATTAACACAAGATGGTAATTATGACATTGAAAATAAACGTTTGACAGATGTTGGTGATCCAGTAAATCATTATGATTCTGCTAACTTGGGATATGTTAATGATGCTGTTTTATCAATTGAAGGAACACGTGTTAATCCATTCAAATTTCTTCTTGAAGATACATCAAAAACAACTATTCTTAGAAATGCGAATAATCTGCAATTGGAAGATTTTGACAAAAGCCCTTACTCATTTAATAAAATAGCCTTGTCTTTTGTTATTCCTACTGCTGGTCTTACAACTGTTCTTCGTTTTGATCTGACACAATTGGAAGTTTCAAAGTACACTTTAGTTGTTGAGTTTTATACTGATGGTATCCCAAATAATGCAACAGTCGATGACGACAATCTGTCATCAAATTTAATTGAAAGAAAGGATTCAATAAAAAGAGCATTTCCAAAGACTCATCTTGTTGATGGTTATCTTAAGAGAATATTCTTCCTTGAAAAAACAAGTCATGGTTCCACATCAATGGAGTTATTGTTGATTTCACCATATTTACAAAATAATAAAAAACATTATGTTATAGTTTATGGTGTTTATGGATTTTCTAATATCATTTTATCACATATTCACGACCCAGTTTATGAAATTGAAAATGGTAATGTTGCATTCGGTGGTAATATTGACATGAAATTAAACAAAATCATCAACCTACAGGATAACCCCTCAAACCCACAAGATGTTGTAAACAAATCTTACGTTGATAATAAAACAGCTGATTTCCTTAATAAAAACACTGGTGGTGTAATTTTTGCACCTGTCAGCATGAATAGAAATGATCTATTTGGCATACCAGATAACCCAAGATTTGGTTATTCAGCTGTAAATAGAAACTATGTGAACAATAACTTTGTGAAAAAAGATGGAAGCGTTGCAATGACTTCTGATTTGAATCTTGGAGGTAACAAATTGACTAATGTAGCAGCGCCAACAGCAAACAATGATACAGCCACAAAGGGGTATGTTGATACTGAAATTGCTGGAATTACTGGCATTGATGTTTCACCATTTCTTAAAAAAGATGGAAGTGTTGCAATGACTGGTGATCTTGACATGGGTGACAATAAAATAACAAATGTTGGATCTCCAAACTCTGATAAAGATTCTGCCAACAAAAAGTATGTTGATGACCTTATTTTATCAGCATCTGGTACCCAACGCAACCCATTCGCTTTTCTGTTAAAAGACATATCCAAGTCTTCTGCAGTCAGTGGTGTGGAAAACCTTCAAATTGAGAATTTTGACAGATCACCATACCACATAAACAAGTCGTCATTGTCTTTTTTCATCAAACGAAGAGGCAACTTTACATCTAAAATTCGTTTTGATGTTTCATCATTGAGTAATGGACGGTACACATTTGTTACTGAGTTTTACTCACCATCAGATCCAAGAAGTGCTGCAATCAGTTTAACCCTTCCAACAATTAACATGCGTGACGCTGGACAGTCATTTCAAAAATCTTTTACTAGAACTCCACACGTTGATGGTTATATCAAAATTCTTTTCCAGATAGAAAAAAGAAGTGGTGGTCAAGCGACAATACAGGTGGAACTTTCCAGCACAGCTCCTGCGTCTAACACCAAAACACATATCATTGTTTATGGGGCTTATGGCTATCATACCAATTTGTCTTACTTTGTTCATGACCCAGCTTATGAAATTGAAAACGGCCATGTTGCGTTTGGCAGTAATGTTGACATGAAATTGAACAAAATCCTCAACCTGCAGGATAACCCCTCAAACCCACAAGACGCTGTGAACAAAAGTTATGTAGACCAGAGGTTGCAAACCAAACTCGATACGATTGCACAACAAAATCTAAATATGAACAACAATGCCATTACTGATCTTGCTCCACCCGTCAACGCAGATGATGCGGTTACAAAAAGATATACTGACGAGTATTTTCTTCGACGAGACGGTTCGACTGCAATGTATGGCGATTTGTCGATGGGTGGAAATAGAGTGACGAATTTAGCGGACGTGGTGAATGAAACTGATGCAGTGAACTTTAGAGTTTTAAATCAAGCTTCACAAACCATCAGAGCAAACACTTTATTATTGAATGGAACAAACGTGATGGCAGCGGATATGAAACTTGGAGGGCATAAAATCATTAACTTAAAAGAAGGAACAAATAAAACCGATGCCGTAAATTTAGATCAATTAGAAAAAAGTCATATTTCATCTGCTTCTCATCCAAAGAATGCTTTCAAATATTTGATGAATGATATCGATGAAGTCAGTACTGAATATGGCTTGAAAGTCAATGGATATGTCAATTTACCTCGTTCACCACATTTGATTTCAAAAAAGGTCATTGATATAGACTTGAATAAAGAAGCTAATCATATTTACGAGCTAAGATTGGTTTTAATATGTACACAATAAAAGATGGAAAATACACTTTCATTCTTGAATGGCTATTTCCTGATTATGAAGGAATGAGTCTTAGTAGTGTAACATTCAGTGCAAAAGGTGGAATTACAATTCATAAAACTGTAGGGAGAAAATTTGATAACAGAAATGAAGATCATTCGAGATATTTATTATGGATTGAAAAACCATCAGCAAGTTCACCACCTGAATATTTATATTGTACTATTCATATTAATGCTAATCCAACTTATCCAAATAAGTACAAAGTTCATTGTGTTGCATATGGTATTGATTTTGAAGCTGTAGACGTTCCATCAAGTGTTTACGACTTCGCAGAAGCTTATAAAATCGTGAATGAAGAAATCCAATTACAAACTGATTTAGATTTGAATGGTTTTGATGTGAAAGAAAATGAAAATTGGTTGTTTGGTGGAGACAATGGTGAATTTACAATGCTAAATAATATTAATATGAACACTTATCTGATAAAAGAGGCTAAACTTGGTGGTGATTTAAATCTGAATGGCTATAGAATTCATAATAATAGTTTGAATCTATTTCGTTCAAGTGTCACAGGCGTAATTATGGAAACAGCTTTCGATCTCGGAGGATTTGCTCTTTACAGGCCGAAATTAGGAGGTGATCTAAATTTGAATGGGAATGGAATAATCGGTCAAATACAATATTTAAATTGCTCTGTCAAAGCCAAACAAGGACATAATAAGAATGCTTTAAAGCCTGTATTGATAAATGGCTCTGATTTTTTAGTCATTCATAACAATAACTTTTATATTAAGAAAATGTATGTATTACAAGGAACAAAACCCGGAATATTCTACTTCAAGACAAAAGCTGAAGGTGGTAGGCCTTTGCCATTACCAGCAACTATTTATGAACACAGACATAATACTATGAGTAGAAACATCACAACGGTCAATATCAACAAATCATTATCGAGAGGCTATTTAATCATTGATTATTCACATCCTAATACAGGTGCATTTGATACAACATTCACACTTGAAGTGGTCATGAATTAATCTAAATTAATATTATATGGGTGTATTCAATTCTCCACAAAATCAAGACAATAAAGGTGATACTGGTGCAATTGGTCCTAAAGGTGAAAAAGGTGATAGAGGTCTAATTGGTCCAAAAGGTGATGGATTTACATTAACACAAGATGGCCACTATGATCTTGGAAACAACAAGAAATTGATAAATGTTGATGAAGGAACTGATGATAATGATTGTGTCACAAAAAAACAACTTGATCTGAAGTTAGATAGAGCTACTTTTGTTATTTCCAACTCTCTTCCTGGTGTACCAGTCCTTGATGGAATTTCTATTGCTCTCATCCCAGCTCTCTCTGTTTTAACATCTGATACAAACGATAGAGTCTCAAGATGGGTTGATCCTGTCAATAATATATCTTTCACACAAACTGATAATTACAAAAAACCTCTGCTGTTGAGAGATTCAAATAAAAAGAGATTCTTTCTGCGATTCGATGGGACTGATGACTACTTGAGAATAAATTCATTTGATGTATCCAAAGTTGCTGGACCAAATGGGAATACATGCACAGTAATTATGGTTGTTAATACAAAACAAGTGAAGAATCAATCTCAATTTCAATGGGGGCAGGCTAATATTCGATTTGGTGTTCATTTTCCTTGGATTGATGGAGTATGTTATATTGATTTCGGTTCTACATTAAATGGAAGACTTGCTGTTTCTTCTTTGGCTAATCTGACTGGAAATATTGAAGTTTGGACAATAAGAGTGAATGGACAAAATATGGAACTATTTAGAGGTATTTCATCAATTACTCCTGTTGGAACAGAAACAATCTCAGCAACGCTGTCAGGAAATCCACAAAAAATGTTTGTTGGATGTCAAGTTGATAATGATAATGGTACTGCAGTCAATTTTTCTGAAATGGATCTGTACGCTTTTTCTGTTTGGCAGAAATCTCTGTCTAATGATGAATTAAAAAATATGTTCCGTTTCCTTGAAGATTATTTCGATCTTTGAATTATGTAATCAATTATTATGAAGCAGATTATAAGATTTGTACGATGGTTCATTCGGGATGCTGAACGGAAAAACCCTGGTGTTGATAAGAGGATTTTGAAATCAGCTTTGGTTTACCAGTTTCTATATCACAAACATTTCAACAAATATATTGAAGTGAGAGATATTATCCAGGAGCATATAGGCATTGGATTAATCGGTCCCGGTGAAGGCTGCTTAACACATTTTTTGGAGCATACTCTTGCTTGGATTGATACATTACAGACACATGGTATATTACACGATGCCTTCGGTAGGTTTTATGTCAAACATGCACTTGATAGAGGATATTCTTATGCTCTACCGTCTTTCTTGACGACTAAAATTAGTAAGTTATCACCTCTAAGTGGGCAATTGTCTGGTTTGTGGTACTGTGTGTTGAACAGAATCGTTATATAAGCATATTGTATGAAAGAGCGAAAAAGCATATTCAGCTGGAACCATATTTCAGGTGAATTAACAGAAGATCAGGTGAATGAATTAAAAGCCTATTACCACACATATCACAGAAAGTGTTGGGCTCATAAACAGGCTGTTAAAAGGTTCAAAAAATGGAAATTACTGGGGAATTCCTTGTCCATCATCTTTGCAACTGGGGGTCTCGCCGCAAGTGTGGCAACAGGTGGTGTTAGTTTGGTAGCCATCAGTACAGCATCACTTTTGATACAAGGGTGGATGAAACACAAGAACCTAGATTTGAAAATCCAGAATTGCACATATGCTTATCAAAGCTACCAGCATCTTCTCAATACAATAAAAGAAACCATGAGAAGCGGTAATTTTGATAATTCCAGCATACACAATACAATGAAGAACATAGACGATTATGTCGTTGATAATAGTCCAATTATTGATAAGTACCTACTGAAATATGATGAAAAATTCACTGTTTGATAATACGAATAATCTTATCAAATATTAACAATAGAATCTCAACCCAATACTGATCATAAAATTTCAGTGTTTTCTTTGAGTTGGTTAATATGATATACTCATAAGGCAGATCCATCATCATAAATAATTGTTTCAGAATAAATTTGGTGTTTATCATTCTTTTACGATTCTTATTCACCGAAGGGATGATAGTGTCTATCTCCTTGAATATTCTTAATATTTTACCCTTATCTTTTACTGAAATTTGAAATCTATTCTTGCAACATATACCATTTATCACATTTTCAATATGGTACTTCCGATGATATATAGATTTCCGCTTTATTTTATACATATTATTATGAAAGTCAACGTACTCTCTGCAATAGTCATAGCCGTGGACTGAACCACAATTTGTACAAACATTTTCACCATTGTCATTAATCATTTTCTGATTATCACAACATGTTTCATTTTTGACACTATGTTCTGCTATCTTCTGATCACATAAAGGACATATTAGATATTTTTCTACTTCAACAAAATATTTGTGAATATCTGGATTACAAAAATCATTTACCATCTGGCTACCTGACCTGATTTGAGAGGGCTTTTCCAAGGCCCGGAGATTTCTTTCTTCATTCTCCATAATAACCTATAGCGACATTTCTTTAAGTGTTTTTTATATCATAAAGTACTTAAATAGATGACCTTGACCTTGGGAATTTTGGTGACCTTGACCTTGGCAAAAAGTGTGCTGGATCACGTGACCTTGACCTTGGCAAAAAGTGTGCTGTTTTGAAAAATTGCGCAATTTTATGGAACATGCCGTTCTACCTGAATACTGCTCATATATACTAATTATCGCTTAGAATGTTGAAATTAGCTGTTTCTCGACGAATACTACTCAAATATGCTCATTCCGCTTAGAATATTGAAATCAGCCGTTTCTCGACGAATACTACTCAATTCTTTCATTCATCATCCTGATGTCTAAAATATTGAAATATTCTGGGAGAAAACGCTAATTATAGATTTGGAAAATTTGACCTTGACCTTGGGAAAAAGTGTGCTGTTTTGAAAATTGCGCAATTTTATGGAACATGTGCTAGATCACCCATGTACTATACTACTTGTACAGCCACAGTGTTGCTGCCGATGACCCCTTTGTAGACTTCACCAAAGTTACCACTTCCCAGTCTCCTCTGAAAACTGATATCTTTGCGTTTCAATTCAAAAGATTGAGTATTACTGATATTCATATATAAAGCATCATTCTCGCCACCATCTGTGTTTGTTTCCGGCATATCACCATTCGCGGTATCTTCTGTGTTTATTTCTGGGGAGGTCTATTGTTGCTATTCTAGTAGAGTGACGCTCATTAGTATGCCTATACCTAATTGGTATGCAGGTTATAACAATGGGTGACGTCACAGACTAGGCACTTGCTAGGCGCTGACTAGGCACTAACCGGGCTTAATTCCATCCCTAACATGCTACTTGTGGGGGCGAGGAAATTGAGAATCTTCCCTCTAGCTGCAAGAACAAGAAACTAGCAGTAGCAACAACAAACCCTTGTATAAAACAGGTAATACTAGAAATATCAAATAAACTGCAAAACAAATGTTACTTCAATAATTTCTGGACCCCAGTGGCCCAGTCATTTCGTGAGGTGTGTGACAGAGAGGAAAGAGACTTGGTTGAAATTGAATTTTATCTGCTCGCGTAAATTAAATAAAAAGCTTCAGAAGATGGGGGTGGTGAGGGATAGGACAGTCACCTATAAAACGAGTAAACTAGGTGGAGTGGGGGGGGGGGGGGGATGGGGGCCTTTTGGAGTCCAATAAAAAAATAACAATAAAAAGTAGATAATTTCTTAATACATTTCCAGAGCTTTTGATTGGCTTAGCGGCCATGGAATATCACCCATCATACCACGGCCTAGAGTTAACTACCACTGAAACGCTTACTGGCCTTTTTGATTTTGAAAAAACGAAAAAAGCAAATTCTTGCAATCTTTCTTGGTTGTTTTTAATAAAACAATTATCTCACTGCTACAATTTTTGGCTATCTATACTGATCTCACATCCAACAAGCCCTTGTGAAATAACTTTTACTAAATTATAGTAGTTACAATGAAAAATGCCAAAGATTGGAAAACACGAACAACAAAAGTTAATCGCAACCCATTATTGTCTTGATGACTTGATAGGTGATATTTATGAAGTTATTTACTTTGGCTTGTTTATTTTTTGGCAATTACACTTACTTTAAAATGAATGCGAGTGAAATACGGGTGGCGATGGTTAAGTTATGCTCTGAACATCTTTTCGAATAATCAAAGATATTGTCAACCCAATCGTTCTATAAACCCCTTATTTTTGTCCTCGATAGCTGTATTTCCGTTGTCTGTGCATGCGTTGCATATTAGTAAGTATTGAAAACTGGATCATTTGATAATCTAAGGCCAATCGCCGGGTTTTGATTGGACATGGCATATCAGTCATTAGACCATGCCCGAGAAATACAGACTATTAAATCGTATTTTGATCGTTCTTGCGAAAAGAATCCTACCGTTCCTTGGTTATTTTTTAATAAAACAGTTCTTTCACTGGCGCTTGATGCATATGCGTGAGATTATTATAGTTAAGAAAACTAGTCGTTGCGCATCTCGTTCGTTATCTGCGATATCATATCCAACAGCGGCTCTCATGTAATATGCAATTGTGAAGTATTTCGATCCGAAACGTGTCTAGACCTCAGACATTCTAACTGCATATAGGACGAGGATACTTTAAGCTCGGTACTGCCGACATCATGTTATAAATACTGACTGATGCAGATAAACGGATTTACGAAATATAAATATAGTGGTTGCAAAATATAAAGACACGTTTGATTCTTTGTAGCAGTCACCGGCATAATTGTGAAACCTAAACTTTCACGGCTAAATTGCGCGCGCTGCATAACTGAAATTGACTTAAGATTTTCAATCGTCAAACAAATTGATGCACTGGTGCATGTGAAGACACCGTCAAAAAGTAATTGCATAAAACAAAGAAAAACACTGCACAACATAACTTTTACGATATTTGACAAAACTCTGGGTATAATAACAACTTTGAAATCAAACTTACGTGTTTTTTGATTGCACAGACAACAGCAGATTTGCCTGTGATTATTTCTTTGAGTAATTCTGCGTGCACTGGCCAAAATGTAGTTGTTTTCGCGTGAAGCTACACTGCCGGCGTCTTCTTGAATAATCAGTAACGTTTCTTCAAAACATCGTCAGCTGCTTCCATATAACACGCTATTGAAGTGACAGATAGCCATTGCGTAAACGATAAAGTCGTATGGACGCCAATTAATTGTGGGCTTTGTGGAGAACCATCACATTTGTTTAAATGGAACCCGTAAATTGATGACACCAAATTTAGCATTGCAGGGTGTTCCTTTTTAGTTTTGTTTTGCCTTTTTTTTTCTTTTTTGTACATTAAATTGTTAAAAGTCGACTGTAACTCTTTAATTATTGATTAATTATGATTAATTATGTCAATAATATTGTATCGTCAAATGCATGCATGCCTGCGTGATAAAATATCACAGGGCAAAAGGTAGGTTCAAAGAGAGAGCTGCGCAATAGCTTCCATTTGATTGGTTGAATCATATGAAGCTTCCATCGCTGAAAGCTCACATTACAGGATGCAACAACTCAAACATTTAATTAGTTTAACGCTGTAAAACATACTACTGACACCGATCGACAGAAAAGAGTACTAGTGCTTTTGTTGGACGGGAAAACAGCCGGCGCATGCAAATCTTAAAAAGGCAGAAACAATCGCTCCGCACGTGCATTTTACATTTTGGCGGATTTCTTGAGCAAACGTGAAATGACCAAATTCTAGGTCACGTGGAAAACATGAAATCATGACTGCTAATAGACCTTTTTAGCTTGTAGATTTTGTTTTCCAAGTGTAGACAACGTGATGTTACCCTAGAGAACTGTTTCTTTGAAATTTCGCCTTATTCAAGTGGATATGTACGCATAATTTATGAAAAGACAAAAGTCAAATCCCCTTGGAAGGATCACATGGTCTACATTGGGAAAAAAAAATCTACAAGCTAAAAAGGTCTATTTTGTTGCTGTTGTTGTTGTTGTTTGTTTGTTTGTTTTTTTCCTTCAACAACTTTGATTATAATTTACAGGGTTCGCACGCACCTTGAAAGTCCGTGAAAGTCCTTTGACTTGAAAATCAAAATTCAAGGTCTTGAAAGTCCGTGAAAAGTACATTGGGTCCTTGAAAAACCTTGAAATTTGCTGTTTGACTGTTTCCACTCAGTGGAAGAACTAGAAAAACCCGATCATCTAGTATCACATTCTAATGGCATTTGTTACTGGATGGAGTGCGTGAAAAATTGGAATTGTGCCCTGGAATGTCCTTGAAAAGTAATTGAATTTTTAGTCCAAAAAAGAGTACGAACCCTGAATTTAGTAATGGGTAGTTCGCCCACGTTTGTAGAGAAACGTTCGTTTCGTAGTCTACTCTCAGCACAGTTGAATTTCTTTCAGAGACGTAACGTAGGGGAGAGCCACCCACCGCAGCAAATATAATATATCGTCAACATATCATTGTCTTTTTTTTTAATCTCTCACATTGTGGGATTTAGCTGACCAACAGGCCGAAATCAACTGTTTAAAATGTATTGTCTTGAAATGCGGGATTTTAAAGGTTATCGATTGGCATTTTCCCTTTTACAATCGAGCAACTTAGGTAAATACATAGCGCTACATTACTATTGGAACAAAAAGGTTGCAAGAGAGTTCAAGAGGTCACTGCAGATATTTTATTGTTTATTTAGTCGAGAGAAAAATGCTAAGCTATGTGTGTTTAAACAGGTATTCGGCTTCTTTCTTTCTTTCTTTCTTTCTTTCCTTCTTTCTTTCGCGATTAAATTCTTTTGTCCTTTTTGCTCCTTTCTTTCAGTCATCTGTTTTGTCTTCTTTTGTTTGTTGGTTTCTGAAGAAACTCAGCTTCCCTTGGTCATGAAATTTAGACTGTTTTAAACCCAAAATATCTAAAGACGGCCACGTGTCCGAGCAACAAAAAAAACCTAAGTTGAAATCCTCTTTATCGATTACGCCAAAATGACTATGACTTATCTTGTTTAATGGCTTCAATCAATTAAGTCTCCATATGTAACCACTGTGTTGGTGGTTTCGGCTCTAGCAGAAACAGATTCACTAATCCACTTACCGTGGTCATCACAGCTTGCTCTCGCCACATTTAAATAAAATGATTTGCACTATTTTCTCCCTGCTTTTATGTTATTTATTTCACATTATGTCTGGCTATCGTTATTTTCATATAAAAGTACACCGTAATCGCTCATGATTTGTGTTGTCCTTTTCCTGTTGACACATGTAGTATTAACTGACTCTTCGTTTGTTCAGAAAAAGCTCATATCGCGACTCTGTCTCTTTTTCTTAACACAAGGATCGAACATGAAAAAGCGTTACTGAAAAAACAAAAACAAAGAAAAGAAAAGCAATCGAAACCCAATTCAAACTACTCATATGGAAAGTATAAGGAAAACGTTTTGATTAGGAGATTAAAAATTGAACTTATTGACCGATTGGTCAACCTTACTTTCAGAGTAAATATATGCACCAATGACATCATATCTATAGAACCCATCATTTGTTATTTCATTTTCTCAAAAGCCCAAAGCCACTTATACTCCAGTAAAGGTTGGCGCAAGAAGGCAAGCAAAATATCACGGCGCACAGCAGCCAAAGTTGGGCGGCAGGAATTAAAAACGGTAATAAAAAGTAGAAATAATAAAAATAAAAAGAAATCGGATTTATTTAATATATTGCTATTATATATTATCATCAAAATCCATTGTTTTGTCTGGAGGGAAATCTTTTTTGAGCCCCATGTGGTTATCAACAGGTAGAAGCATGGTGACACCTGCTGGCGATTTACCATTAAAAAATCCCGATAACAAAGAAACAAGAAATAATCAGGGAACTGCTCATTGGGTTCTGAATAAAAGGTCTACTTACTTAGGAAATTTTTGCCGCAATATTGGAAGCTATTTCAAGTGGAATTAAAAACTTCAATGTGAATATAAAAATCTGGTCTCTCAACCGCTGGTTAAGAAGTAACTTCATAACATAATGCTTGACAGATAAATTCAGGCTTGTATGGAAACCGATCGAGCCCTTGACCGCAGCGATACCGGTGCAATGCTCCACGAACTGAGCAAACAAACCAACTGTGTGGTGGTCATTTTGTTGGTTCGTGATAAGCCTGCGACTGATGACTATATCAATATCATATATTTGAACTGCAGATTCAACAATGAAGATGACAGTGATCATCGTGCTCTTACGGGAGTTGGGACCCATGGCGTCTGAAATCCCGGTGCAGTGCCTTACTAACTGAACTATAGCCAACTGGGTGCTGGTCACTTTGGTGATTCATGATAGAAAATTCACATAATGGAACTGTGGGTAAAACAAATTAAATGTCATTTTAAAAATCGCCTTTGTAGACTACATACAGGGGCATATTCACTGCCATTTCAAGATTGTCTGGACCACCTGGACTGTCCCAGGCTCTCAGATATTTGGGGCGAGCGAAGAGCGAAACTTGAATCGAAACAACGAGCGAAGAACGAGGAAAGAAAATCGCTCGGGGACTGGAAAGAGGGGGGCCTAAGTGAGACAATTGACTTGTGACAGCGCCTGATGCTTGGCAAGCTTGGAAAATCTGAGAACGATTTGCGTTATATTGACAGATTGACATTCTGCCGTTAGAAATCCTGTTAAGTGAATGTGGGCGGAACGGGGTCCTGTGAAGAAAGTCTCACAGGCTGTCCTTCCTCCCCTTTCTCTCTCCCCTCCCTGCTAAATTTTCTTTGCTCGTTCTCGCGCGCTCGCGCCAAATATCTGAGATGGACCACTTGGATATGACATCACCATGAAGTGTGAAATTGCAAAAGAAATTCTTTTTGTGAGTTTAATTTGGTGCCACCATTGCACTTTTCCAATGGTTTACAAAAGAGCGACCAAAACGATCGTCGTGATGCCGCAGGGAGTTCAGTTATAAAATTCTTTTGAAATGGCCCATGATCACTACTATTCGCCTTGACTATTGCTACCACTGCACTACGTCGGCTGCTCGGCTGCTACCACCACCGCATGAGAAGGTTGTAGAAACAGGATTGGTGTCACAAGTGACTATCTAAAGCTTATGAAATGGATTCGAAAAGTTGTAGTAGTATTCGTAGTCAAATATAAAGGTCATCTGAACTAAGACCTGCAAACAACAGTTTCTTTGCGAAGTAATTTTATTCTAACAAACAATAACTGCACTTCGAAATTTCAGTCAACTTAAGAATAAAGTTAAATAACTTGGCTTAATTAAAATTAGCTTATGCGGTCTTAAATGTACAAAAACTGAGCTCTAAATTAAAAGCAATCGCCATCCAGGCCAAATAGCCAAGGTTAACTCTCACTAGAGGCTTCTAAAAAATAAAATTTCGACTACGTCTCTGAGAAACGCTGAAACTGCCAGAACGGGTTGGAGCTTATGGATGCTTATGCAGTCAGTATGCGTCAGGTATCAGTTTTTTTGCTAACCTGCATGCAGTCGTCTTCGACGTTTGGTATCCCGAGAGGCGTTTGTTTGAAAACTTAATAACACAAAGGCGCCTATTCAGAGAGTTGAACCATGCACTCATTAGATCGAAAGGAAGTCCCCTTTAACCAACATGAACAAACATATTGTTATAAAAAAGCTTCTATATGGAGACCTTAGTTAATAGAACTTAAATGTAACCTAGCTTGGTGCGCCTATAAAATTGGCTTGTGACTTTGGTAGCTAACTTGAAACAAGGCTAAAATATACATTCCATCTGGATTGAACATTAAAGTTTCCATTTGAGAAAAACACTGATTGCCTATTGAACGTACTTTTCCACTTTAACCAAATGTTCAAATTTTTCCTTCACGAATCAAATTTGCAATAATTGCAAAGGAAAACAACACACACTAAAATCAGATAATCATTTTTGGTATGCTCTTCCTAATGAGCCATGAAATTTCAACGTGGGTTCAATTGAGAATTATTATAACTAATGTGACTCTCTTTCTCTACAGGAATATGAACCGGTATTTTCTGGGTTTACTTGTACGAATAGAGTGATTTTCTTTTCTCGTCAAATGATTAAGTGTGCGCTGAGAACCGCAGCAGCAACAAAAGTACTGGAAAATTGTCATTTGACTGGTTAGCGAGCGTACCAGACACACCTGCGCGGCCCAGCAGTTGGTTGGTTCGATCAGCAAGTACACACTACGTGTTCGCTCTGCTACGCGAGAACGTTCTAGAAATCAGACGCTATATTGCTTTGACGTACCTGTTTTTAACAAGACTATTGGACACTGACAAATTAATGTGATCTGGTAAGCTGAAACCACTCTAAAGGCACTAAGGCCACATGGTAGCGAGCATTACCCCTTACATCTACCAAAGAAAAGATTGAGCTCAAGCATTAGCAGCCATGGACAGCTGTTTCGGCCTTGTTAGGCCTCATCAGCATGGCATAGCTAATGCTCAGGCTCAAGTACCCACATATCAATAAAACAAGCAGTGAAAACGTAAAGCTTGTAGGATGTGGCTGGAGTGACAAGGATACCTCACAAATTAATGTGAATTAGTGTAATGCTTGGGCTCAATCTTTGCTTTGGTAGATTTAAGGGGTAATGCCCGCTACCATGTGGCCTTAGTGCCCTTAGAGTGGCTTCAGCTTACCAGATCACATTAATTTGTGTGGTATCCTTGTCACTCCAGCCACATCCCACAAGCCTTACGTATTCACTATTGGACATTGAATGGAGCATTCTCAAAGTACTCTCTGGTGGTTACCAACACTCTTCTGATCTTTTAATCTAGTGGTGGATGAAACAAATGAGGCCATATCCGAATTACCTTTGGCCTCGTTTTCAAAGCGAGGCTTTGAAAGGATGAGCACCAGGCCTCGCTTCTAAAAATGGGGGCCAAAGGTAAATCGGAAATGGCCTCATTTGTTTCATCCACCACCAGATTAAAAGATCAGAAGAGTGTTGATAACACTTACTGTAACCAGTCAAAAGAAAATCAATTTATGTAAGTGGATATCTCTCGCCAAGTCACAATCATACCCATTTTCCAACTGTCATTCTAAAGTTATCGACTAGCTTATTAGTGTAGCCCTTCTGTGTGATCTGTCTGCAGATTCACCGGCTTCAGTCTGTCTATTTAAGTGAACTCCTATTTACTATGACGTTGTTAACTGCCACGCAGCGAAGGAGTATTTTTCCGTTTTGTCTATGGTCTTCAGTCTGTCTCGCCGGCCACGGGTCGGTCATCAAACATATCGAAGTTGACATAATCTTTATCGCTGTAGAGATCAAGGTTCACGTAAATCTGTTTTGATGAAAACCAGAGAAGTACAATTGATATTGATAACTTACTGATAACTTATAGTACACGATGTTCGTAAGATAAGTTATTAGGTCGGGAGGCAATTGTGGATTGATGTCTGTGGATTGATCTTCTGGAAGCCAGTCTATTCTAAGTTAGTAAATCAACTTTCCAGTGCGATCCGTTGGTGGTAAGTAGTTAGTACAGTAGGTAAACGAACGACGAGAAACGGTGACATCAACAACAACATTGCTGAGCCACATTTACTGACAAACAACCGACTAGGACTTTTGCTAAATGCATTACCTACTGTTGCCAACAGCTTCTCGTATCTTACAAACGACTTATTGACGATATCAACAACAGACAAAAAATAGACAAACCGACTAATTTGACCAACAAAAGACCGATCGAAACGCACCAATCGCGGTTTACAGTCAATAACATAATAACATCACGACTTCGTTGACCAATCAGATCAACGACTAGAGCACTTATATCATCTCCTGACAAATCACTTGACTCTGATGATGACTTCCGCTCATGTTGTCGAAACGTCAGTCAATGTCATCACAAAACAGTCCTTATCAGGACTACACTCACCCGGACGATCGTACTTCACTTAGTTATAATGACTCCTGCGCTGAAACCATTTACCAAATTTACTACATTATTCTTCACTTTACCTTCTCATCAGTGATGAATCTTTTCAACGCTTTGCAAATCCATTGGAATGTAGGGCGATCTTCAGGTTTCTCCGACCAACATTGCGACATCACCGAAAATCTGTAAACAGGACACTTCCATTGAAAAGAGTTCTTCGTGTCATCGGTTACTTTATCAGGTAGGGTAGATTTTCTTGTTATTTCAGAAAGGTTATGATTCTTTGTAAAAAGAAATGCTGTGGATGATTACCAGTTCAGTGAACATCAATGAAGCGCAACCAAGCATGAGTAGTTCAATGAACGAACGAACGAACGAACGAACGAACGAGCGAGCGAGCGAGCGAGCGAGTGAGTGAGTGAGTGAGTGAGTGAGTGAGTGAGTGAGTGAGTGAGTGGGTGAGTGGGTGAGTGAGTGAGTGAGTGAGTGGGTGAGTGAGTGAGTGGGTGAGTGAGTGGGTGGGTGAGTGAGTGAGGGAGTGAGTGAGAGAGTGAGGGAGTGGGTGAGTGAGTGGGTGAGTGAGTGAGTGAGTGAGTGAGTGGGTGAGTGAGTGAGTGGGTGGGTGGGTGAGTGAGTGAGTGATTGAGTGAGTGAGTGAGTGAGTGGGTGAGTGAGTGGGTGAGTGAGTGAGCGAGTGAGTGAGTGAGTGAGTGAGTGAGTGAGTGAGTGAGTGAGTGAGTGAGTGAGTGAGGGAGTGAGTGAGTGAGTAAGTGATTAAGTCGGTCAATCAGTCATGAGGAGGAGGAAGTGAGATACGACTCCTAAAAACGACTGCGTGGGAGGCTAATCGAACAACGAATAAGGGCCTGTTCGCATGGAGGTGGGGGACCCCAGGCAGGTGAGGTCTCCCACCTACCGGTGGTCCAAAAAAGCTAGCCTTCACATGCAACCCCGGGGCGCTGGGGTGAGGTTTAAAATGCTATCGCGTGGTCGCTTAGAAAGTATATCAACAAAAGAATTCAGAGATAATTGCCCGGATGAACCTCACCCCACCCCACCTCCAGCATTCACATGGGGAAAACTCACCCCAGCTAAGCGGGTTACCAGCCCTGGCTGACCGGGTAAACCGCCTCGGTTAGGAACCCCATCTCACATGTGAACGCTATCGAGAAAAAAGAGAGATTGTATGGAGAGATTGGTAACCCCACCTAGGTGGGGAACCTCACCTGCCTGGGATCCCCCACCTCCATGTGATCAGGCCCTAAATGACAAAAAGCATCCAAAGGAAAATATTATTTTCTTTGAGCACGAGCTGGACAAGATACTTACAGTTCCTCAGAAATATGGATTGGTCGTGGCATCCGATATCCTCTCTCCAACAAAGGTGCCACTTTTCTAGCCTTTACACCGGGATATGGCGAATCACCTGTGAAATATATTATACGGTATTTGTGAGTCGTTGTACGTCATGCCGGGATATACGCTTTCTATTCAATGAATTGACAAATTATCTCAATTTACCAATTGTGAATACTTCCCACAAGACAATGCCATATGACCACCTGTAATAGAAGAAAAGAAAAGAGGTACATTTTGGCGTATTA
Source organism: Pachyseris speciosa (assembly GCA_016490735.1). Taxonomy (NCBI): domain Eukaryota; kingdom Metazoa; phylum Cnidaria; class Anthozoa; order Scleractinia; family Pachyseridae; genus Pachyseris; species Pachyseris speciosa. Next base: position 295,546 of record JAEMWC010000610.1, on the reverse strand, counting down.
TCTGGAAAGTAAATGTAACATCAGTTGTTCCAGATGATCTATTGTGTAGCAAGGCGATAGCGAAGTACTAGTAAAAATCAAAGAAACAAAAAAAAAAAAACCACACTAAACAAGACACAAGTAATAACTAGTAACACGAAGCTACTTATGTCAGAATTAGAGGTTATGTTCGGAATTATTCGTTGTCACGCCTACTGTTTTCTTATATGTTAACGCCATAACGTACCAATTCGATGACTTCGTCTCACTTGTGCGTGAAAAAGTCAATATAGAGAAATACCTCGTAGTCACTTCTAATAAGGAGAATGCATTCAAGAACAAATGGAACATTTTTCTGTTTTTATAATATCGTATTGTAACCTTTTTCTTCTCGTCTTTTGGAAGTAGTGCAAGTGTAAGAAGTATAAGTATAGTGTAAATTTAATCAGTGTAATTATCTTGTAGTGCAATTATAAGTACTGTAAGTACAGTGTCAGTAGTAAGTGTAGTTTAAGTATATATATTAGTATAATAAAAGTGCTGTGAGTGGTGTGTTTGTCCTGTAAATAAAATTGTATTTAATGAAGATAACTCGTCATATTACATACCATACATACCACAATCTCCTAAGCCTTACCACTAAATTTTATGTAAAATTGAACAGCTGGACTTTGAATGAAATTGGTATGAAAGGGCTACCTACACGTCACTCATTGAACTAGACTGGCCATAAAAGAGAGATTCTGGTGGCATCCACTTGACTGGTAGTCGAGCCTTTTAAATGGAATAAAAGACCAAAAGATGCTATTATCTGTGTAGCTTATAACGTGCAATGCATAAAATCTAGTTCCTAATTGTATCACTTAGGCCCCGTCCACACGTATCCGGAGATTTTTGTATCCGCAATTTTTTTAATGCGGATACAAAAATATCTGCGTCCACACGTAGCGTATACGAATCGTATACGACCGCCCACACGTATCCGATTCGTATCCGGACATCTCAAAAGATTAGTCAACAGAGCATGCGCATTACAAAGAATCTCGCGCGGAAAAAGACTGGTTCTGATACTGTGACGTCAGCGTATACAGAAATTTCCACTCTGGAGAGCGTAAACAGAAATCTCCGGATACACCGAGCGTATACGGCGGACACGTGTGGACGCTAGGTGTATCCGCATAAAAAAATTTGCGGATACAAAAATCTCCGGATACGTGTGGACGGGGCCTTAATGGTCGCGTATGTTGATGCCTCGACTTATCTAAAAAATACTATCTAGTAATAGTTCACACTATAACTGCCCCCGCTGTTAAGAATAACAGTACATTTTATATTTCTGTTTACTTATATTTACACCGTTTGTTGCTTGTAGGAAAACTTCAATTTGCATTCACTCGTCATTCTCGCGGAAAGGTGAGAAAACCAAACAACAATCAACTGCACGAGAATAAATTCCACGTTTCTCGAAAACAGAATTCATAAAATAAGCAAGCATTCTGAAAATAATAGTACATTTTGTATTGCTGTTTACTTATATTTATACCGTTTGTTGCTTGAAGGAAAACTTTAATTTGGATTCGCGTTTTCATTTGTCATTCTCGCGGAAAGGTGAGAATGCAATCAACGGCTACACAAGAATAAATTCCACGAAACCAGAATTCATATAAAAGCATTCTGAAAATTTCCTCACCTTTCTACGCGCGAGAATGAGAAATAGATGACAAATCCAAAGTTTTCCTTCGAGCAACAAACGTTATAAATATAAGTAAACAGCAATACATAATGTATTATTCGAGCAACAAACTGACTAATAGTTCTCTTGAAATGTAGCGTGACAGCTACAGCTGATTTCGAATTCGGCTGTAGGCCTAGAGCGTCTCAGTAACTGATGACGATGACGATGACTCTCTCTCTCTCTCTCTCTCTCTCTCTCTCTCTCTCTCTCTCTCTCTCTCTCTCTCTCTCTCTCTCTCTCTCTCTCTCCCTCTCTCTCTCTCCCTCTCTCTCTCTCTCTCTCTCTCTCTCTCTCTCTCTCTCTCTCTCTCTCTCTCTCTCTCTCTCTCTCCCCCCCTCTCTCTCTCTCTCTCTCTCTCTCTCTCTCTCTCTCTCTCTCTCTCTCTCTCCCTTAAAGTAAATTTGTAAGCCTGTGTTTGCAGCTGAGTGAAATCAGAGTGAATTCAGACCCATATTAAAACGTTTGTAACGCGAAAGGGTTTTGATCCGTTACAAAAACACACTGTGTTACGCGATTGACTGCACTAAGCAGACTAAGTTGATTTTTCCGTCTCTAATACAAATTCGAGGAGAAGCCATGATTATGGTGTTAAAAATAAATTTGAAATGATTTAACTTGAAAAATATCGACACTTAGCAAACAAAGGAGCAGGATGTGCTAGATAATCGGAATTGGTGATGGCTCGCACAGCAATAGGAAGATCCTAGAAGGCGGATCACCTTAGCGCCATATGTTTGATATATTCGGTTAACATGCAAAAGGTTGTACTTGTCTCAAGCGCTAGGATATTTCTAGTAGAGATGGGATCTTTCGGCTAACAGAGAGGTAGGACGATCCTAGCGCCATGTAAACTACCTTCACTCGAAAGATCCTAGTACTTTTACTAGTAGGGTCAAAGTAAAAACACGGAGGTGACAATTTCGTCTGGCGTTACCAAGGGGCAATTCTGGTGATTCTGACTTCAGTCAACATCAATGTCAAAAACGCTGCGAGTCAAATACATCCCAATGTTTGTTGTTGTCGCCTGCCATCCTTCGCTTGGTAACCACCCCGACCAAAATCCATTCACGTAAGCCTAACAAAAAGTTGTTTCACCCTCCATGTGAACAGCTTCTAATCACAGCAATATAAGTATAACTACAATTTCGTGGGAAGTAAGCTAAATAACATAAACCGTTTTAAACCAAACCTTGGAAGTTCTCACGTAAATATCGGCATTGACGTCACGGGAAAGTCCAAAGTCTGAAATTTTGCAGATATTGTTTTCACCAACAAGGATGTTACGGGCAGCCAAATCGCGATGAACAATCTGAATACAAGAATTGAAAAAACAACCCCGTAAGCACATCGCAAATTCAAACTTCCTGTACTGGTAGTTAGCTTGTTTAGTTTGCCGGTCACTACGTTTGTGTGTAGCATTATGAAATAACGATGGCAGCAGCAACGGAACTGCGGAGTTTAGCTTTCCATGAAGGCAGAGCCAAAATAGTCGGAAGCTGTCTACACAACATTGGTATTACCATTAACATTGGGTTACCCATAGATTGTATTGTTAAATGCACTTGCAAACGTTCCCAACATATTGGGTGGGTGTGTACTCCCTGTTAGCTGCTTTTGGCGGTTGTTTAGAGCTGTTTGACGTTGTTGTTTCAACTGCCATGAGCACCCAACGCGGTGTTCAAACGTACCTAATATGGACGTTGTCGGTGGGCAACAATGCTGGGTAACTCCACGTGCACAGACTTAAACACAGAGCAAAAGTCCCGGAAGGAGCACTGAAGGTCATTATGAGGATAACAATGAGAATAAAAATTGCTACTATCGAGTAAAGCTGCCCAGGAAAAGATTACTCTCACCTTCATTTTGGCTAAATACTTCATCCCGTCAGCTATCATCCAGGCAAATGATAAAAGATCTTTCGCAGTAAGCTTTGACGTAGGTTTCTTCTCTCCTGAATTATAATTGTCTGAGTGACCTCTGCTCTTTCGTAGGTACCCCAGTAAATCACCATATGGTAGGTACTCAAGAACGATCAGAAGTGGGCCTGTTGAAGTACAATGAATAAGGTGATTTCGCCTCTTTGAAAAGCTCATTTAATTTTATTAAAGAAAAAAAAAAGAAAAAGAAAAAAACCTAAACAAAACATAATTTGAATTACGTGTGGGCCCATCCATCTTCGTTTATTTTAATCAACAATTCCTACTTCGTTCAAAGCACTAGATCTTCGCTACCGATGATCTGTAATACTCTGTAGGCCTCTACGTGGCCTTTGCTTCATGTAATGACTTACCACCAACACTACAGCAGCCAAAGAGCTCTACGATATGAGGATGTGGCTGAAGACTTTTCATGACATTCAGTTCTGTAGCCATGTCCTGTTTGTCTTTAGGGATGGCAGTCTCTTCACATAACATAATGGAGAAAAAAACACGTAATGTATCAATAGCGCATACTCAATATATACTCTTTACAGTGTAATTAGCCTTCTCCACATAGGCTTCTTTGGCGATAAAAATGGGAAAAGGAAAAAAGCTGAGGGAAGGAAAGAACAATGGTGCGCCTGGGACGAAGGGAAAAGGAGAAAGAATTAAAGCCGGCTCCTGTCCACGCCCAGCGTTCTTCTTCTTTTTTCCCTTTCTCCAGTCTCCGCTCTGCCCCGCTAGATACAAACAAGGAATTCGACTGAGAACTCTTTTAAATCATGAACTGACTTTCCCCGCGTGCACGCTAAATGTTCATCTACCAAGAATACTATAAGTGAAGCCTTTGAAAGTATGAAAGGTTTTACCTTTAAGAGACTTCACAGCCACAGTATTGTCTCCCATAGTCGCCTTGAAAACTTCAGCAAAGTTGCCGCTTCCCAATAATCTCAAAAACTTGATATTTCCTCGTTCCAGTTCGAAGAAGCGAATGTCACTTGTACCTATACAGTGCAAGCCATTATCGGTTTGTGCTGTTTCTGTTTCTGGTACTGGTACTGGTACTGGTACTGGTTCGCCTATGTGAATCTCTTCTATTTCCTGAGCATTATTCACTAAGGAATAGTTGAAAACCGAGATTGGATGTTATATTAGAACACAAAAAACAATTATACAAGCTCGTCGCCAAAGAAGTGAGGGTGGGGGCCAGGGAGAGTATTTAACTGATACGTGGAGACTCGCAATAACATTTAAGCAATAAATGAATATAAATATATAGATGAGAGAACGATTAAATTGATAAATAATAATTAATCTATGTTTACCATGCGTAGCTTGTAAAGCGGCAAGTCTTTGCTCTAATCTGTTTTGTGCCTTTCTGGGAAAAAACAAACAACAACAACGATGGGTCAAGTGATAAAAACAAATTGTTCATTTTGACTGATCAATATTTGCCTGTTATTATTACAATTCATGAAGGAAATACTTTAATGAGTGTCTTAAAGTTTAATGTAGACAAGGCTAAAATTTATGTCCGATTCACTTTGCCAAAGTACACCAACATCTAAATATTTGTGTAAGGATGGACAGATGTACGGTACCGATAATTCGGGTTTTATCAAGTCCTAGTTAGACTTAGTAAAACACTCTTGCCAATTTACCAAACATTGCATGGAAAATAAAAACGTACAAAAACAAACAAACAGAAGAGGAAGTGCAAGAAAATCACCTTTGTCGATAAACATATACACCAAACAACGTAACGACGATCGCGATTGAAAGAATAGCGCCAAGTATTACACACACGATAATGTAAATGTAAATAGTAGTATTCGAACCATCTGAAAAAGAAAATAAATATCATGTATCATGCAATAACTAAGGTATCGTAGATGAAATATCACCAAGCAATCCATATCAATGCCCAAACTATTATGATTTGGTACATGCATCGGAGGCTGAAATACCACGTCTACAGTCTCCCTTGTCACTATACCTGTGCTTTATTCTTTTATCCGTGAATTGTAACAAATGGGATTTCTTTCTTAAGTTCGTTTTGGTTACTTTCGTTATTTATTTCTACATAACATAAAAGTTGACCACCCGTGCGTGCTGGCATCACGAAACTAAAACGAAAAACGGAAACGGCAAAAACTATTTTCACAAGCCACAAATGAGAAATAAAACACCACAAACCAATTTTGTTCAATGTCCTCATTTTCCTGGTCACACTGGAACTTCGCCCCGCGTTGTTTTCCGCTGTTACCTATGGTCAGTGAGCATTCATTGTTAACACTATCTTTCTTGACCTTTTTAGCTCATGGATGACGCAGTCATGCCATGAGCTATAGGAGGCACTTTCATGTCAATCACTCACTCACTCACTCACTCACTCACTCACTCACTCACTCACTCACTCACTCGATTCTGATTAACTTATTTATTAAACCTGGATGAAACATTTCTTCTGTCCCTCCCCTGGTAAGTATTGTATTTGTCCACGCAGGCCTCTTTGCTCAAGGTTTGCAAGTTTCAGGGGGTAGTAGAAATGCGTAGATTCTTGCTCGACCTGTTTATGTATCAATGAATATGAATGGCGTCGATCAGAGCATGTGAAGATTGTGAAGCGGATAATTTTTCGTCCGGTCCTCTTGAATATACCTTTTTGGAGTTGGAAAGTGGAAAGCTAGTATTATTAAGTACACAAGCTGCGAGAACTGACGATGGAGATCGACGAAAATTGCACGCTGATATCTTAAAAGCGATGATGAAATTGCTTTTCCTATCGACGATTTTTCTTGTCACCCGAAGGAAGAATGCAGCAGGGAGGACTGAATGTCTTAATAATCAATACCTCACAACCAGTCTAGTTTGAATAATAAGTTAGATAGAATCTGGGAAAGAGGTTGCATTATTAGTCAAGTGTAGATCGCAATAAGTCCATGAGCTGGCTCAGGGGAGCCTTTGATTATATTCCGAAGCCTGGGAGGGGGGAGGGCAGGGGAACATACATAATGTGCAACAACTTACGTTATGATGATGAAACTGTGATAGAAAACATGGTGAAAATGCTGATGATTAAAATTTGGAAAATAGAAATTTAGAAAGCCTCGAGGCGCCCTACTACATTCAGGAATGTTCCATTGTGAACTAAAACGAAAGTGGGTGACGTTACGTGATTTGGGAAGTATGTCATCATTTCCAGTTGCAAGTAGAGGTCATTGTGAATCTGCCGCCTTGGATTTCTAGATTTCCACAAAAACTAGATTTCCACAAAAAGTCATAAAAACAGTAGGGAGGCATTAAATGAATGTTTCAATTCTTGATAGACCTGTTCGTCAAAATGTAGTTCCCGTGATAACTTAATTTGAAGCCAATAAACATTAACATGCAAGAATAGCTTGTTACTAGATAAATACCAAGATGAAAAAGATGTCAAAAATTTATGACGCTAACATGACCCCCAACGGTAAACTGCATTGGCAAACTCAGTATCGTTTCCGAAAAGTGGTTTCTAAACAAAAATACTAGTATTTACCACAAAGTTGTATGTTTTTCCATGTTTAAGACCAGAAACAACAACAGTTGAGCTTGTTGTCTTGATGGTGTGTGTATCCTCTGGATCATCCACTCTGGTGTAAGTTACGTAATAAGCCCGGATGATGCCGTTTTCTTGGTTTAGTTGCCATGAAACGTGAATCGTAGTGTCACTTATCAGTTTAAGGAAGACTTCTGGTCTACCAGGAGCTAAAATAGGATACATAAACCACTAAATTATAAAATGCATATGTTTCAAACGTTTCAAGAGCTGTTGGCGGCTTAACCTGGTCAGTCAGTCAGTCAGTCAGTCAGTCGGGCAGTCAGTCGGGCAGGCAGGAAGGCAGTCAGTCAGTCAGTCACAAAAATTTGGTTTATCAACGGAGTTGATAATGTAAATTGACCACCGTACAGGGATTCGATTAGCCGACGTTTCGAGCGTTAGCCCTTCAGGAAGTCAGTCAGTTAGTCAGTCAGTGCAGTCACGCAGTCAGCCAGCCAGCCAGCCAGTCAGTCAGCCAATCAGCCAGTTAGCCAGTCAGTCAGTCAGTCAGTCATCCAGTCTGTAATCCAGTCAGTCAGTCAGTCAGTTAGTCAGTCAGTCAGTGCAGTCGCGCAGTCAGCCAGTCAGCCAGTGAACCAGTGAGCTAGTCAGTCAAGTCAGTCAGTCAGTCAGTCAGTCAGCCAGTCAGTCGGTCGGTCGGTTGGTCGGTCGATCGGTCAGTCAGTCAGTCAGTTAGTCGGTGAGTCAGTGCAGACAGGCAGTCAGCCCGCCAGCCAGTCAGTCAGCCAGTCGGTCAGTCAGTCGGTCAGTCAGTAAGTCACCCAGTCAGTCGGTCGGTCGGTAGGTCAGTCAGTAGGTCAGCCAGTCAACCAGTTTGCCAGTCGGTCAGTCAGTCAGTCAGTCAGTCAGTCAGTCAGTCAGACAGGCAGTCAGTCATGATCAGTCAGGCAGGCAGGCAGCATGTCTTTTTGCGCATGCTTGAAGAAAGAAATGATGATCTGCATAGGAGCATACTAGTATAAGTACAGAATATTTTGGGATCAGACAAACTAGCTCGAGTGTTTTCCAATAGCGAAGATATTCTTTGTTAATAACTTTTAGCTGAAAACAACATTAGATATTACAAATATTAAAAATGAATGTTCGACGAATTCTCGGGGTAAAATACACAAGACTCTGTAGAGGTTTCCTTCAATCTCGTCGGTCTGCATTTGGGAGGGAAATAGTAATTCTCAATTCAAACTAATACAAATTTCTCTAAAAACTTGTTTTCATGCAGACTGTAATGAATTAGGACCAGAAAACGGATAAAGCCGTCTTCAGTTAAGATGAACGTCGTTTCAGTAAGCTTAACTCTTACAGACAAGAAGACGCCTTGCTTTCCGTATGACGAAAATAGAACAAGATCAAGAGCTCTGCATTTTCAACTTAGTCAGTTTAGTTTCTCGTAAAACCCTGAAACGTATTAAGACAAATTTTAGTCATAAAGTGCTTGCAACGTACTTGCTTCTGGGGTTCTGATGGCAATTATTGAGGCGTTTCCTTCAACTCCATATCTTTCTTTGGCAACCTTACTCACCCTGTTCCTTGCATAGACATTAAAAGTGTAAGTCACGTATGGGGAGAGATTTGTCACAGTCACTCGAGTCCCGTGTATTCCCACCGCGGTTGGTATGTAGCTGACCCCGCTCCCACAGGCCTTCTCCAGACAATTTGCCTTGCCAATGTTACAATGCTTACGACAAATGACATCATAAAACACGTGAGTTGATTCTCCAGTTATTGCAGGAGGCCGCCATGTTATTTCCACTGCAGTTTCGTTTACGAATGCAGTATTAATATTCCTTGGGGCCGACGGCACACCTTAAAAGGGGATTTAAAATAAGTTACTTTAATATCAGCCACACGTTACAACGGAGAACAAAAATGGCATTTCAACCGTTTTACTTGAAAGAATGATGGTGACAATCGTGATGACGACAATAACAGGAATATTTGTCATTGTAAATGCCCAAATAACTCCTGAAATCTGGTTTCTATCTCTGTGGCTTGTTTTAAATCCCAGGTTTCCTCAACAAAATTGATCTTCTGGGCATGCCTCTTTCACCTGAGGTTCAAATGGCGATGGGGCGGACTTAAACTCTGCTTTTTATTCAACCACGGTATCATAGACGTCATTATTCACGTTAACAGTGAATTAAGCTATTGTAGTAGACTTAAGAAAAGTTAAGCCTGTTAACTGCGAATTGCTTTAAATCGATTAAGCACGAGTTAGGTGTTGCACTTCATTGCCTTGACTCCAACAATTCTTTTTCTCCAGGTCAGGATACGTCTTCTTTGCTTTTGAACAGATTAGTGAACTGTCTGTACAAACAAAACAAATCAATACCTGTGCAGTTGTTGCCACTCTGGTCGTTGAAAGTTCCATCTGGGCATTCTTTAAATAGGAAATATAAATCAGTTAACCACCAATGAAAAAGTAACTCTCGGGCGTGCAAGTAATCCAATATATAGGCTTAGTCTTACCTGGAATCATTTATTATTCTTAAATTTAATCTTATTTCTTACTAGATTTTAGTTGAATGGATTTTACCTTATATTTTAGTCTCCCCAATTAGTAGGGCACATGTGTTCGGCTATACAGATTTGAGACTTAAACAAAGTTATCATCATCATAAAGTTATCATCATCATCCCTTCGGTTATCAATCAAACTAACATTCCTTTATGCCCTCTACGAGATTTGAAGAAAATTATTCGATCATAACGTCATAAACTTGTTTTACATTGCCTCTTTATAAGATGATCCATCTTGAATTTTTCTTTATCTCAGAAAACCAACTCAAATGAAACAAAATTACCTGAAATGGAGAGCGAGATGCTAAAATATATGTAGACTGTTGGCAGTCCTTTTTAAGATAGTCGAAGCACAATCTGTCAATACGGCATGATGAGCAATAGTGCGGTGAGACTGGAGCAAGGAGAAAAGTGCGTAAAGAGCCTGGAGAGAGGCGCCCCAGTCCAGCCGCGCTATTGACGTGAGCTCCCCACTATCCAGAAAGGACTGCTAGCAGTCTACAATATATGCTGAAATTATATCATTGGTTTCCTAAAATAGACCCAGGGCCAGTAAGACTATTTGTAACTTATTACTTTCGGGCAAAGTTGCTCAAGTGTCTGGTCATTGTTGATCTTCTTCGGTAATACTTTTTAACGAAAAAGTGAAACAACAAAACAAAACAATCATGGCGACCAACTGACGAGGTCTTTAGACGAAACTAGTTTTGTAGTCGCATATGCAAATTGATGTGTTGAGAGTATATGCAAATGACGCTTTTTCCTGATGAAAAAGGATGCTAAGTAATATATACTTTCTTAGCTCCGACGAATACAGCAAAAGTGAATCAGTTGAAATCTAATCTGTGACACAGATAACTGCAAACAATTAGATGATATTTCGCAATCCACGTGAATGAGACCGATAAGTGCAAAAAGTAAACCTCAAACAAGAGAAATGAGGGAATGTCCCTCATTTGCTTTTGAAGTTATATATCACTTTGATAACCCCTATGGTTGATTCTTCTTTGACGTCAGGCAATAACGTAGAGAGTTTGTCTTTTGATGAGGCATATTATCTTATTTTCCACCGCGGTATAATCATATATGTATCTTAGGGTTTTCAACGGGCATACCTTGACATGTTCCGTCATTGTTCTCCATGCCTTCCTTACAGACACATCTCCCTTCAAGTTGACTGGAATTCCATTCACCGCTGCTTTCACAGGAAACTATTAAGCTGCCCCTTACGCTTTGAACTGAGTTCGTGGCGCACTTGCCCGCGACAAAAAGTGGTCCATTTAATGAAGCAATGGTTTGCGGGAAGGACACCAAACTCCAGCCAAGGGTTTGTTCAGGACAAACACGGTACGAGACTTTCACTGAAAATAAAATCGCGCATGCGCCTTGGTCATGAAATGCAAGCACAATGTACTTGGCTTTTACCAGTAAGGGTATTACTGAGGTCATTTTGGCCCAAGGATAATGAAGATTGAAGGAAGAAATGTTTCGATATAAACTATAGTTTGTCAGTGGGCTCGGAATATGCGCACCATCTCCTCTTGTGTTTGATTCCATGACATAAGCATAAAACACCTCCTTGCAAGACCTGTGTTGGCTTTGATCACAATGCATATTTATGGCATAAGTGACGGTAATATCTACTGTATGAGCTTCTCCAACGTCTATGTATTCATTGTCATACAGCCAGCTGTTTGGCTCTTTATCAACATCAACATCGCAGACTTTATAGGCGCGGCCTCCTGTTGCATGCTCCCACTGAAAATAAAAGAGCCCACAAGTTTGTAAACAGCACCGACATGGACTAGGAGACTACTCTTTCTCCAGGGAACAGACAAGCTTTACTAGGTCGAGATTACCGCCATCAAGATGGATGTAATTAAGTTTGAAGACGTTCTGAATGGCATAAATCAATAATGAATTAGATTTGAGGAGCGAAAGGTATAGTTTATCTGATTTCACAATGTAGAACTGTTTGAAGATGTTTTATTCTAAATTAATGATTTTTCCTTAATCCTCTTTATCTGAGATGATGACCGGGTGATAATGACTATGATAGTAAATTTTAAAAAAGTTGATGCAGTGGAACAAAATAATTAAAGCTCTTACCCCTATCGCGAATTTGTAGGGGCCTCTGTGTTTTCAGGCTTGTCGGTTGCCCACGACCATTTCCCGTTTGGGAGCTTTCGTTGGGGTTGTTCATAAATGACGACTGTAATAGAAACACGAAGAGATTAACATTATTTTGAGAGGGGTCTCGCTTAAGTTTCAACTTAGTTACCGGATGAAAGGAGGGGGAATGGGTAGGATGTATATAAACAACATTCTTTCTATATTTATAACATAATTTATATTTCGAGGTTACCTTCATCCAACCAAACCCCATGGAAAAGGCATCCTGGGACAACGATAGCCAAAAGATAGCAGTGTAAGAAATTGGCCATGTGTCCCAAAGTGCTGCAGAAAAATAAATGACAAAGTTATATCGTTTAACAATCAGCCAGCTGACTTCCAATTATTTTGTACGAATTAATGCCAACGTATCAAGACGCTAATCTTAGCAACGCTTCTAGGGTTCATTTAGCTGGCGAGAACGTTAGACGTACATTTTTATTTGGTAAGGGATCAAATGAAATTTCGTTCGGACAGACAGTGCTTTCGATTCAAGAGCAATGTTTGCCGTATTTGTGTCATATTCACGTCCACTCCAAGACTCCATTTTGAATGGTTATGCACAAGTAGAGCTACTTCTATTTCGTTTATATTGTCTTTAACTTGAGTGAAATCTTTATTTGTACCAACAACAACAACAAGAACAAATAAACGATTTAAAAACAAATACAAAATAATGCTACTGGCTGTCTTGAATGACCACGGGGCTTAAAAGACCAGACAGCCATTGTGATTAGAATGTATTAAAATAAAATAATCCGAGCGGTCAGTACATGACAAGATGATTACTTAATTAAATAGGAATTCACACACAACAAAGCCCTAAACACTCGCACTCAAACACAAACACACGAAGGGTAATAAGCACAAAGATTATGTTACGCAGTAAAAGAAAAAGGATACAAGATTGTAATGGTATAGCTATGAAGTATGCAAGGACGGAGACAGTTATTAGAGGGCTAACTCTTACATTAGTGAGCTGGTTAAGACTTCAAAGCTTACTGTAAAACGATTTACTAAAACTGAGATGTTCTTAAGTTCGATGCTGAGTATTTAGTCAGATCAAACAACGCTATGAATGTCACGGGCAGAGTTAACATTTACAAAATTGAGTTTTATGCTAA
>JAEMWC010000610.1:220000-277500 GCA_016490735.1 Pachyseris speciosa | reverse complement strand
ATGCTGAATGACCGTGGCCTAGCGATCGTCTGTACCGCTTGTAATGCAGATGTAATATATCTAGTAGTGACATATATCGCGGGGTTTTTTTTCGTTTCTCTTTTCCTTCTTCTTTTTTTACAAGTGCTACAATGATTGTTCTCAATGGTTGAGCTGTAAAGCAAGTTTGTAATTTTAGGGCGATATATATTGATAGGGGGTCTAAAGAAATAGACTCCAACACAAGCTAAGCGCAATGCGTCCGATGTAAGAAAGACAAATTTCTCTCTATTCTTTTGGTTAGCGCTAAATTAGGGATACAATGCTGTTTTTTGCAAACCCGAGTTTAGGCTAATTGTAGTCTCTTGTTCTTCTTTGTCGAGTTTCATCCACAAAGCTCACTTCCGGATTTTCTGCGCAAGCGCTAACTAAATCAGATAACAACTCATAACAGCAAGAATGACGCCTGTTGTCACGTATCGGAAAACGTCGATTCACCTTGTGTCTTTGAAGTCTGAACAACTAAAATGTTGAGAGAAGTGTCTATACCAATGATATCAATGTTTGCAAGTTCAACTGCGAGAAGAACGCTTTTAACATGACCAATTTCACTTCCAGATGTTTTGAATCAGACTGCCGTGATTCCCTGTGTCCGCTCCATAGAGAGGTACATTTTGTTCAATAACTCAAGTACGGGATATCATACACCCCTAAGGCTTTGACAGGTAGTTTATTTACTATTTTTTCCACTATATCTCAATTTCTGGACGTTAGTTTTTGAATGATAGGCGATTAGTTTTCACTTGCGTGACTTGAAACTGACCGCAGAAATTCCTTTCTTACGTATCAAATGACCCTGGATTGAGGTATTTGTTTCACCGAGCTGATTGTTTTCTCCTCACATTTCATCGAGACTCCATTAACGTTTATGCGAAAAAATCCTACATCGTTCGATAAGCGTTTCCTTTCTTAAACAAATATCCATCGAAGCGAAAACAAGTGTGCTTAGTTTTTTGGAATGAATACACTATTTTTATGCACTTATGATATGATGAACCACTGTGGTCTAGAGGTCATTGTTTTTGCCTCTGACGCAGATAATTTCTACTAGAGGCACATACCGTGGGCTTTGTTTTTTGGTTTCTCTTTTTCTTTTTCTTTTTGAAATATCTTTTACAAGTTTTATAATTATTGTTCTTAATGGTTGAGCTGTAAAGCAATTTTGTAATTTTAGAGGGAGATATGTTGATAGGGGTATAAAGAAATAGACTCCAACACAAGCTAAGCGCAATGCGTCCGAAGTAAGAAAGACGGACTTTTCTCTATTTTTTTGTTTAGCGCTAAATTAGGGATAAAATACTGTTTTTGTAAGCCCGAGTTTAGGCCAATTGTAGTCTCTTGGTTTTAAAAAATTTTCCTCTGTTTTGGAATTAAGCTGGAACAGAGTCTTAACACAAACGGAGCAATGCAGGTATTGAGGTATGCCAACTTTTGCTATCTGCGACGGTTTCTTTCTACCAAACTAAGTGGCCACTTGGATCTTTAAAGGGAAATTGGAAGTGGAACGTTTACAGAAATCCGTTGGACTATAATATTGTTAGTCAAGAAAATAAGTACCAGCTTTGGGCAGGCACTTAAAATAGCATATCATATACCGTTTCTAATTTGTGTCAAACAGGTTATGTATCAGTCAATTCCAGAAGCGCCCATTCCCCCCCACCCCCCCCCCCCCCGTGAACACCCGGGCATTTGACTTTTTTGAAACATTTTGAACAAATGCCCTAAAATCGCTTACCTTTGCAAACCAAATCCGAAAAATTGTGCGCCAAAACTCTTTTCCGATCTCTTTTGTCGGTACTCCAAACTTTGAATAAAGGTATATCAACTGTATATTTAGTGAACAACTGAAAACCTACGCGGAATCTTGAAGTAAAGGGAGCGAAGCGGCTCCCGTGTTGAATGAATGAATATTTGCGCGCGAAAAGGCAACAGCAACAACAACAACTTTATTGACCCTTATACTTGCGAAAAATTGAGTTAACATGAAATAAAAATTAAAACTAAAAGGGTGTTGGCTTCCTAAAATAAATAGAAAGTTAACAAGGCTAGGAAGCCAAAAGGCGCGCGCAACCCTTTAGTTGGCGACCGCCGATAGTCAAATGCCCCACCGTGCGGGACACATTTCCGGTAAAATACCCGGGGTATGCCCGGAGGGGAGGGGATGGGCGCTTTTGGAAATGACTGATACATTAGATGTGTGTTAGTCACTGTTTCGTACCTGACTCGTGGGTATAGTGTAGCAACGGGATGAGGATATAGATCCGCATGATGTGCGTTCCCTTTTTGATGACCATTGGTGGGCGCTAAAAATCTTGCAAATCATTATCTCTCTTAAGTGAAAGACAGAAAGAATTTTTTAATGAAATTTTTCAAGACGATGAGCAGACTGGGTTAAAAGCAAATCCTGATACAGTTTCAAAGACCATGAGGAAGGCCAGAAATGAAGAGAACATGCTTGTTTTTCAGATATCTTAGTTTCTAGCTTCCCGGCAAGTGGCCTCTGACTTTAGTAGAAAGAAAGCCTTGCAAACCGCAAAACTAGTCATACGTCAACGACCACTATCAAATAAACGCCTCCCTTCTAATAAACGCTCCCCTATGAGGTGTAAAGTTTGTATTAGACGCTCCCCTCTATTAAACGCCCCGCTTCAAATTGATGTCCCCTAAGAATCGCCTCAGAAACCAAGGAAACGCTCCATAGAGTAAAATCATGCAATTTATCAAGTTTCTTGCTTGCCTTTTCAGCAGTACAAGTGCATCTTGTTCAATCCCAATTCAAAAGTACCTATAGCTTTCTTTTATCTTCTTAATTTCTATATCAATGTGTCAGCAACTTTATTTCGGTCATCAAGGA
The DNA here is from genome assembly GCA_016490735.1 of Pachyseris speciosa. Taxonomy (NCBI): domain Eukaryota; kingdom Metazoa; phylum Cnidaria; class Anthozoa; order Scleractinia; family Pachyseridae; genus Pachyseris; species Pachyseris speciosa. Next base: position 274,607 of record JAEMWC010000610.1, on the reverse strand, counting down.
ACGGCACGTTTTCGTTTTCCACGAATTTTGACAGTGAGTTATAGTGAGATAAACGCCTCTTTCTAACAAACACCTCATATCTAAAGTATTTAACGCCCCTTCCGGCCTCCCTCCCCAGGATCCTAAACTTAATGGACGCCCCCCCGTTTAATTTAAAAGATCCTTTGCGGTACCTGCATTGCTCCGCTTGTGTTAAGACTCTATTCCAGCTTAATTCTAAAACAGCGGAAAAGTTTTTTAAAAATGAACATTAAAGATCTTCGAGGTATGGTAACTGTATTTAAATTTGGGGTAAATAGCAGGAGGAAATCTTTTCAGGCGCGCCTCGAGTTGCGAGCAATAAGAACCGGTCAGCGGAAACGCACACAAGCATAAACACCATACTGAACCCTTCCTGCTGATTTCTACCGGAAGTTGCGATGCATGCTGGGTTAAAAATGGGGGGGAACTAGTTCCAGTTTCTCATGTGCAAAATCCACGCGCGTTAAAAATGGCGTCGGTTTGTTTTCATTGTTCGCAATAGAAAAAATAGCCTCCTTTTTACCCTTTAGTTTGAACTTATGGTTGTAGATAGGATTTGTAACAATCATAAGAGTGGAAACGATGTATTCCACACCCCAACTTGAAGCGAGTTGGTTTAACTCACCCGCTCTGGCACAAAATCGTTCGTGACCCGGGCTTCGTACTTATTTATCCCGAAGAGGGATTACTTCAAACAGCCTTTTTTACGTTTGAGAATGCCTCAGGAGCACCGAAGCTTTATATCTAGATTAAAACAGTGATGCTCACAGTGCTGTTAGCTGCAATGGTTCAAGCACGTCTTTAAATTTCCCCGCTGTAATTTACTCCGCGCGACTCGCAAACATTTTCATGTCAAGAATCTGAAGGATATTTTGAGGGATTAAACCCTTGAATAAAATTTAGCGCAATTAAACCTCTAAACAAAAAACTTACAAATAAAAAGTTTAAGAGGCACCGTGCGGGGCCTCTAATCAGTATACCCTGCACCTACCTGATCACGTAATCACCAGATGCATTTGTATGTTGGTGCGGTTTGAGCAACACTTCAAAAAACTGTTATTATGCCTAAGGCCTTTAGCTGTTCCGACTGTGGGAAAATCTATCAAACGGGTAGAGGATTAAGAAAACATTTGAAAACGTTTCCTAGCCACAAAAGGGACGAAAACGTCGTAAGACCAATAGAGCACGCTGCTGCTGCAGCTAAAAGTTTCCTGGACGTCCCTGCCCACCATCGTTCTGCGAGAATCAGGGAATTTCTTAAACTTTTAACACCCGACGAATTTCAAACTGTAGTCCTGCATGGTATTTCCAAGCATGTGTCATCGTCCTCCTTTTTACTGTTGAAAAGCAAAGTTGCACAGGGTTCTGTCTCGGAAAGCAAGTTACGAGGTGAATTGGAAGTCCTTGTTGCATTGGTGGCCGAGTGTTACCCGGAGTCGCTAATTTATTCCTTAAAACAACCGTCTGTTTCTGCCCTTTTTTCAAAACCACTGGATGAGGGTGCATTCCATGGTTACTCATCTGAGAAAAAACGTGTGACTCCAGAAAAAAGCCGAGAATGGGTAAATTTTATTGATGATTTAAATATGCCTCAAAACCAACAACAAAGAGCTGAGCTAGTCAACTTTGTGGTCTCACACAAGGACGGAGACTTTTTCAAGAGCACAATCATGCCAGTCATTCTTAAGAAGAACTTCAAACATTTTGTTCAGTTTGCAGCAGGACTAGTGAGCAATTTTGACATTGGATATACTTAATATCAAAACATTGTGCGAAATCAGCTTGGCAAAGAATTGGCAAATGTGTTTGGGATAAATATTATGACACCGAAAGATGACATGTGTGAAAAGCTAAAGTTGCAAAAGGAAGTTCTGCAAGAAAAGTTGTCTCTGAAGTTTACTGAACACAGTGGTGTTGTTGCAGCTTACACAAATGTTAAAAATGCCGTAGAGTGGCTTCTTAGCAAAGAAACTCTGCAGGAAACAATTACTGTCCCTAAAGAAAAATTACTCATTTATCACTACATTGATGCTTTTCCATGGATGCAGTGGAGTAAGTTCTTTAATGGAGAAACATCAATAAGAGTTAAATTAGTGGAGCCCCACAATCTGTTAAGCTCCATTGTCACAGTGTGTTCTTGGTTGGGGCCAGATGACTACAATCATGTAAGTAATCTTGGAAAAGAAACCCTTCGGCAACTGTCCATTTTGAAGTCAGTCTATCACCCACTTCTGAAGAAGAACATAGAAGTAATGTTATTGTACGTGGTGTTGCAGATGACTGTTAGCGGAGATCAGTTATTGGAAGTTCTTCAGCCAGCTCCACTTATCCCATTCCCGAGTCACCAGAACATCACAAACAACTTGGGGACATGAGAGTAATCTGTCAGGCACCTGTGTGGAAAGTTGAAATGACTGAGAAAGGAGAAGAACAGTACAAGACCCGGTTGAGAAAGCGAGTGGATAATAATGAAAACAGGTTATTACTAGATTTATGGATAATGGCATTTTGCTTAATTAAATGAATTAAGTTCCCTATTTAGAATGAATGACAGTAGGCCTTTTTTCCCTCTTAAAACATGAGCATTAATCACTTTTGTAAACTTAAACCTTCCAAAGAGTTAAAATCACAAATTATAGAGACAAGAATGATAGTCTGCACATAAATATACATTTTTCAACACTTTTTAAAGTGGCCACACACCAATCATGCCCAAACCTAGCTAAAGCTGTTCTCTTATAAGAATCACATGATGCCCAAAAGTAGTTGTCATCTAGGAAATCTGGGGTACCCGGCTCTTGAAAGCTTTCATAAAAATGAAGTTATAAAAGTCGCCTAAAGACAAAAGGCACCTGAGAAACTTGGGCTATGCAAGACCACAGCCCCACTAGCACATTAATGTTTATCAATATGGAAAACTTGATTAATTAAGAGGTAAACTAAATTCAGTTCAGTTCAGTTCAGTTCAGTTTATTTTGCCATTTCAATTATAAGTATATATATATATATATATATATATATATATATATATATATATATATATATATATATATATATATAAATATCCAAATTATGAAATTTGAAATAAAATGGCGAGGAAGCTCATAAAGAAACCACTGGGCTTATAAGCTATGAGCTCCCTCAAAATGAAACAGAATAGATAGGCAATGTCGAATGCAGGAAAATAAATAAATTATGAAATTATACAGATTACAACAGTTAGAATCATCTTGAGTATTGCCTACACAAAAAACACTAGAAATCATATTTGAAGCATATTTATATATAAAAAGCAGCGACAGACAAAAGACAGAAAAATAAGTATGTTTACTATCATTTATGGCAGACGAGAATACGCAAAGAAACACCTTGGTAACACTGGACATGCTAATGCTTCTCAACTTGACCTGGAGAATTTTTACCCAGCAATGATGCACCAAGCAACAAGAGCAAGAGAAACTATTGTGCGAAGAATTGGCCAAGTAGCTGATGCTCTCAAACAAAATAAGAAACCATGGTTTTTAGAAGTTCAGAGAGTTGCTCGTAAAGTTTGTTTAAACAGTTATGATGTCACATTTGATGAAAATGGTGTTTCAGCCTTCTATGAAAAAGCAGAGGAACTTTTGAATAACTGTGATTTTAGCCCTTCAGTCACTGAAATATTGGTATGTTTTTGTAATGGCCTGAAAAAAATTTTCCAATGGATTTTAAACACACCGAAAGAATTAACAAGAGAGGAATATGAATGTCAAGCAAGAGTTCTGTTAGGATTTCAATTTGTTCTAATATTTGGCTCTGAGACAGTTACTGCAACCTTGAAAGAACTAGTAGCATACACTGGCTGTTATGTTGAGAAGGCTCTTAAAGATGCAGCCTTGAGTGGACTCCCTTTGACTTTGCACAACTTCAGTGATAGCATCATGGAAACCAGACATAAAGATGCCAAGCAAGGCAACTACATTTACAGTGGTGGGCGAACAGGTGAGACAGGAAGGATTGATTATCAAAGACGAGTACTCACCCAACAATTCTGTCATGAGTGGGCGTCTGTTGAGAACAGAGAAAAGAAAGGCTGCAATTACTCATCAGATTCTAAAGTCTGCAAACAGGAAACTGAGGATTTACCAAAACATCTAAAGAGAAAGAAAATGGTAAGAAATATTTAAATGACTGTAATTTCAAACAAACAACACTTCAATTCATTTAAATAGTATCCTAACTTCTATAATACAATATAGAATGATTAAGGACTACTGGAGACGCTTCTTGTGTATGCTGCTGCTTTGTCCAAAGAAGTTCACAAGTGACTCCTCTCATGAACCTAGTTTTTAATTGTTTTTCATTAAACATTCACAACGTTGTGCTATTTTGTTTACAACAGCACATTCCTTTTCAAAACACCACAAGAAAGGCAGCTCAAGATGATTCAGCTCGTGGTATATCGCTAACTGCTCCTGAAATTGAGGTACACGTAGGGACTTAATATTAAGCACTGACTGTGCAACCAATAAAGATGTTTAACTTATGAATATTTTGGTTAACATATCCAACAAAAGAATGTAAATACATCACATTAACTCAAAACAAACGAAATCAATTTCAATGAACTGAGTTATAACTATGTAATTAACAGAGCTAGAAATTGGAGCGAAAGTGAAATCAGATCGCAACTTACCTCTGGTAAATTATTATTTCAGATAAATGATTCAAATAAAGATGTTGACGATGGTATCTGTGCCCGTCCTTGTCCAGATAACCTGAACGACTCCACCATAAAACAAATGACAGATCAATTTCTTCACGCCGCGAAGACACATTTCCAGTCGTCCAGTGTTGTAGAAATTACCCTCGAAACTGCCAAAGATTTTGCCTCTAAAGCCGCCAATAATGACACGGTAACCAACTTAACACACTTGCACAGTATAACATCAACTGTTCAAAGTCTTAATATCAGAAGATCCGATTCAAGAGTAGCACACGAGTTGTTTAACAAGAAATTGGACGCAAGCAAGCCTCAACAGTCAGGCGCATTTGTCATTGAGCACCAAAAGGAAAAATCAGCCATCCTTCGAAGAAAAATCGTTGTTCCATATACAAACGTGTTGGGATTGCAAACCACTGAAAGAAAAATAATTCTTGACTCTTCCAAAAGGCCGCAAACATTCTACAAAAAGAAAGACGAGTCTGCCAGACAGTGTTCAGCGACGTGGACAGAATGCTGCGAAGCGCCTGATACGTCTGGGTCATGCGAGAAAATTCGACTTGAAATTCAATTTAACCAACCAAACAAAATCCTGAATGGTTTAATTCACTTAGACATCCATCTTCAGATGGCAGCGAACGAAGGAATTCGAGAAACATACGATCGCCAGAGTCAAGAGATCATGGAGCCAGAAGCGTTCTTCCCCATAGCTAAGGACCCAACAACAGTTCGCGCAGCACAGCTTGCCGTTTTAGAACTGCTCAAACAGCCAGAAGGAAGAGATGTATCATGGCTAATTAAAATGTTCGGTGGAATCCATCAGCACTTCAAGCAATCGTTAAGTCGGAGTATTTGTCATGTTCCGATTCCAGTTAGTCTTGTCGAGAAAGAAGAATAACCTTGATACGGTGAGAGCTCCATCTTATCTCGCAGTTTCGAACCGCTATCCACCGTTATCTCAGCATAAATAACACTTAAAGTTAAGTAATCCGATGTCTTTTGCCTGGCCTGGAGTGTCGCAAGCGAAGTTTGATAAACGCTCAGTTGTGAAACACAAAACACCAGCATTTACTCAGACCGCATGTGAATTTCGCTTCGCGAAACGCTCTCGAATGAATGGAGCCCCAAATGTGTTTGCGAGTCGTGCGCTGATTGGTTGAAATTTGAAGACCTGTCAAACAGAGAACAGCAGGTTGGTGGGCATGAAATCGTGGAACTTCGCAGCTTTCGAACTACATGACAATTAACTTGCCAGCAATTTCATAGCAAGGCATTTCAAAGTTAAACATCGCGAAGTTTAAAAGTGCTTTAAAAAGCATTCTCTGCATCGTTGACGAAGCAGCAGGTACGAACAGATTGTTATGTGTAAAGTTGCTCTTTGAAATATTTTCCTAACAAAAATCCAATTTTCAAGGTGCAAAATGTTCCCCAAAATGCTTTTTTAGGCCTAAACTTCCGCCCCTGATGCTCAGCTCAGGTTTTTGTTAGAAATCAAACAAATACCACGGTGAGTAGTAGTTTCATCCCAAGGGCTAACTACACACACATTATGAAGGGAGGTTTTGTTTGACCATTTCCAATTTTGCTCAAGCGTTAGCGACATTCGCTCTTAAGAAGGTAGGGCAAATTTCTGCTGTCATCTGTAAGCCATTATTTGCTTTATCCAACAAGATAATTTTCGAAGGCAGGGCGCTTATGAAAATAGTTTGCGAGCCTTGTTTCGTCGATTACCAATCGACCACTATTGGTATTTTGCGAAACAAGACATCTAGCGAAGACAATTTTCGAAGACAGGCCAATTTTCTAGTGTCATCTGTAAGCCAGTATCTGCTTTATCGAATAAGATAATTTTTGAAGGCACAGCACTTAGAAAAATAGTTTGCGAGCCTTGTTTCGTCGATTACCAATCGACCGCTATTGGTATTTCGCGAGACGATGCATCTAGCGAGGACAGTTTTCGAAGGGAAGGCAAATTTCTGCTGTCATCTGTAAGCCAGTATTTGCTTTATTGAACACGATAATTTTCTTAGGGCCCGTTTATATGGTCTCGGGTACCCGAGACAACCCTCCCCCCGAGACAACTTTACCGAGCGTTTATAAGAGAATTGCGTGACCGAGACAAAGTTGACCCTACTTAGTTATTCAAAGCACGTCTCAAATTTACAAATCCTCATTTGCCCTTCTTTCTTTGTATTTGGTCGCTCTTTGATTGAATATCGTCAATATTGATTGAATATTTCCTTCCTAGGTTCATTTTTGCTTCGATAACTTCTTTTTATAAAAGGACCAGTGAGCCATCAGCCAACATTCGTAGTTTATAACGTGTCACATAATTTAGCTTCGTACTTAGCTCCGAATCAGTTTCTTCCCCGCTCTATCTGATCACTATGGGTAATGCTGGCTTTTAAAATGTAATTCCTTGAAATAAATTTGCGTTTTTCAACTCAAAAATTGGACCGAAATAACTTATTTTCGCATACGCGCATATTTAATTTTCGGCCGTCTCGTCCCGGGTAGACGAGACAAAGTCTTTACATGAGAAAAAGTTGTCCCGCTTGCCAGGGTTACCCTGCCTGCCGAGGCGAGACAACTCGCCTACCCGAGTTGTCTCGCCCATCTCGTGTAAACGGTTGGTAGAACTTTTCAAAGAGATAAGTGGAAAAATAGCTCGCCCAGGGTAACTCGGGGGGAGGGTTGTCTCGGGTACCCGACACCATATAAACAGGCCCTTAAACAGGGCGCTTATGAAAATAGTTTGCGAGCCTCGTTTCGTCAATTACCAATCGACTGCTATTGGTATGAAATGAAACAAGGCATCTAGCGAGGACAGTGTTCGAAGGGAGGTCATCTATTTGCTATATTTTTGTTTCGTTGATTACCAATTGTTTTGTTTTGTTTCGTTTCGTTTCGTTTCGTTTCGCTGAATACCGTAAGCCTTTCGAATTGAAAGGACAAAAACTCACCGCCTGCAGTGACCAGTTTACTGTTAATCCGTCAACAGTGAGTATTTAATATATGATCAGGACACTTGCGAATGATTGCGTGTAAAGAACGTCTTCCGTTAATCTTAGCTCTATTAGTCTTACCTTTAATGAAATGGTCTCGGGATCGATGAATTGTGCGACGTAGATGAAACTTCTAACAAGCATTGAAAGTCTAAGGTCCGTTCAAAATGGTGGTTTTATAGGCTTAAATTTTGCATCGTTGCTACCTTTTAAATGGTTCAGTGATACTGATAGTTTTTCATGTACACTGATAGTTTTAACTCATAAATATGCAGAAGAAATAAGTAGCAGACATCGGTCAAGAATACATATGTAGTCAAAACAACTGTAAGTCACGCAAAGTAAACAACGAACGTATTGTTAAATGTACCGTAGACAGACAGACAGAACTTTATTTTACGTGGCACTCCACTTAGCTAAAAGCTACTTCGCAGGAAGCCCACAAATAAACAAATAAATTACAAAACTAAAGGAAGGAGAAGATTAAGCTAACAATCTAAAAATTTAAGAATCTAAAATTTCTAAGAAATCTAATTATTTTTTAGTACATGTAATATTATGAATTAAAAATTGCAATTTAAAAAACTACGTAACTACAGTAATAATAACAATTTTAGAAAGATACATAACGAATGTTTCTTAAGAATTCCCTTGTGCCGGCCATGGCGCGAATCGAATCCGGCAGCGCATTCCATGTCTTTGCCGCGAAGTACGGAAAAGACCTAAGACCATGCTTGGTGCTTCTTACTTTGGGCAATGAGAGCATGTTCGTGCCCCTTAAGTTATATTTTGTGTCCTTTACCTTGAGAGACCTACCTTAAAAGAGAGAGGCAAGGATCAACCATCACAGCTTAGGAGTATTCGATCTCAACTCCTGGAGGACACGGGCGCCTGGTTGTTCTAAGGCGGCTATCATTAATTCACGATTAGTAGTTCACCAGAGTTGCCATTTTACTTGTTGAAACGCTCTGTATAGCCGATTTTAAGCTTCAGATAACGAATAATGATTGTCAATTCAACTGGAATCAAACTTCATACCAAAGTACCCTCGGTTAGCTTAATCGTGTTTTGCCAGAACAACTGAACGCATGGTGAGAAATTTAGAGGGTCTCTAACCTTTTTCTTTGCTTTATTTTGAAAACAATTCAAAGCAAAGTTATGACCGCATGGCTCGTAAAGCCTTTAAATTGTAATTGTTCTCTTTTTGCACCTGCATGTTATTATGACCCAGGCGGTTTTAGGCGTATGACTAGCCAAGCGGCGTTTACCATTTGTCCACAAAATCCGGAATTTTCGGTTTGAAATTCAAATGATACAGCTCATTCCAGTGGAAAGTTACCGGAAAAGACTGGAATCTTCAGACGCATTCCTAATTTTTTTTTTATTCCAAACGATTTCAATGGCAAATCCTGTACCATTCATTGTCAAACCATGCTCTCCTCCAGTCCGTTCTTGTGCGTTTTTCGATCACTTTGATGGGAACCATTCTGACCGCTTAAAAATTTCCTGCAAACGGGTAAACGCTCTCTGAATAGCTAAACCACTTTGATGGCAAAAACCTGTACCATAGGGAGCCTTCTATACCAACGGGTTTCTTCTTGTGTTCAAATGGTACACGGTATAGGTGTCTTAAACATGTCTCATTATGACGTGAGCGAAAAAAGGTATTACTTCAACGTGATAATTCTTAGCAGTCCTGAAGAGACATGGGTCGATCAAAGTCACCAAGATAAAGAAGCTTCAATGTTCACTGGCGTGCTCACAGTTGCCAAACTGACCATACAACTGAAAAATAGCTAGGAATCATTGGACCAGCCAAAAACTCCAGTAAATAGGTTTTCGAACTTACTTCGAAGGTGCCTCTTTAAAATAGAAGTTGGCCTAACATTTTTCGTTAATCTCGCTGATTGTTTATTATAAACACAGTATTTTGAAAAAGGAATAAAGAGGATCTTATTTTATAATATTATGATACTTTCAACTGTTGAAAATAATATACTCAACTTAAACCATGCATGAATATGCAAAAGATGCTAGCTAAAGATACTAATTAAAGATACTAGTTTGAATACAAATGCTACAAATATAATGATTCCGGATTGGGCGGATCTCTCTAAATTAACGACGTCACCTTAGGTATTTGATAATGGCTCCTCGTTGTTGGTTGCTGTAAAGTTGTTTCTAATAAAACTAAAGTCTTATCAATTCTACCTCTTACGGACTCCGCGATCCGCATTTATTCACCGTAATTCCACTTTGGTAATTGCAGCTGAGTACATTCGATGTCCAAGTTATTTATTGAGACAAAATTGATCTTTGTCTACTTGGACTGCAAGCAATCTTCTTTTCTCCTACTTTGTGCACCACACAGAAGATCATGTAAGTGAGCGACAATTTCTGGTGTATCCTAATTGGTTGCACAGGGACGCTAGGGAAGAAAGCGCAACTACTTACAATCCATTGTCTTCTTTTCTGGCATAATATCTTCCATAATTTCTTTACTCTATGGCCTACCAAACTACCAAGTAAAAAAGTTACAACACGTCCAGAACGTCGCTTCTCGTCTCATATCTCTTTCAAAAAAACATGAGCACATTACACCTATTCAGTGTTAAATCTTCACTGGCTTCCGATACATTATCCCATCGTGTTTAAAATTCTACTTATCACGTACAGGGCTCTTAAGGGAAACAATGGATGTCACGTGACCAAGTATTTGACACCTTCAGGGAACAGAAATAGTAATCCTTGACTGAGTTATATGGTTGGGTTGGGATTACATACATAACGTCAGCTGCTTTGCCCTCTGGGTCAGTTCCTTGGCTTAGGGCTAGGTTTGGGTTCGGGATGATCTTTGGGCCTCCACAAGTCACGTGACATGCATTCTCACCACACTGCAACACCGTCGGGCAACTGGCCGCAGGGCGTTGTCCTTATTGAACCCAAAACATTTCGCACTAACATAGTAATTTCAAAAATTTACCACCCCTCTACTTTCATTTTGCAAGTTTAAAACTATATTAAGCTCGCCAAAGCCTTTAGCAATCAACCCCCCTCTCTAAATCCTTATTCTTTACTTGGTTTTGTACAAAACGTTCTGGTGTTACTACTAGCATGGATTCTTACCAGTTTAGATATTTTGCAACATCGAAATGCCAAAATAATAGCAAATGGTAATGTTGATTAACTCTTTTCCATCCAACGTCACACATATGTGATGATAAATACTGCTTCCTTTTTATGGTTTATTTCTTGTTTAAAGTTTGTCAGAACGTTATAATAATTGTGTGAATAGGACCAACTGTGTTTTAGCAATCATTAAAGCTAAAAATAACGACTACAATACCAGAATTCCGCTGCATATCACCGATCGTTTAACAGCAAAGCCCAAAATGCTTGTTTTTTGGCCAGAGAATAACACCAAAATTTACACATTTTTGTGGCCAACTTTTTAATAAGAAAAACTGCCCAAATATCAAGATTCTACATTTACAGCAAACCTCAAGCTCTCTCCTTATTATCAGCTATGAAACGTTTCTCTCACATTTGGTGCCTGCCACGTTTCAGCCCGTTTCTGAGATCCAATCTTGTGTGTCTTAACTGGACTCGTTCACGGCCGAAAAGAATTCTGGGAACTGTAACCACGCCGCGAGCATAGAACTCTCCTTCAGTTCATTACATAGTTTTTCGATAAGTGCTGAGCCACCCGGTGCTACCAGCAAAATGTTGCATCGATGAGTATTTTTAGCGGTCAGAACTAGCCCACATTGCCTCGTTAGCTCCCCGAATCCACTTGCAGAAAGACAAGAGAGACAGGTTCCATATCGAGCCACCATCATCACAACAGAGCGTGTTTGGCATCTCCATCAACATAAAACCGCCTCTCACCTCTGGTTTCTTTCAAAGGCTTGCCTTTACCCACATTCTAGCTTAATGATGCCAGCATGGGGGCTTCTGCAGAGGAAAATGGCTCAGAAAAGCACTCTAAAACTGACAATTGCACCACAGTCAAGCGATTCCACTGACTCGACAAACAACAGCCACTCGGGTGCATCACGTGACTCTAAAGCCTGGGTCCCCAGTATTTCAAGACAGCAGATATTTTCATAATAACTCCATATATGAAGAAGTTAAGAGCCCCAGACCATTTATTGCCCAAAATCTGGTGAAATAAATAGCACCCACTTGGATCGAAAAGGGTTAATAAATGCAAGAAAAATGCTAAGATTTGTACTGGCCCAAGTAGTTTTGACACTCGCCTGGGCGAGTGGGCGAGTGTTAATTTTCAACCCTGCTGTTTCCATGGAAACTGCTAATTGTCAAGAAAGTTACTCCATTGTGTAGTACCATAAAGTAGTCATACTGAACTTTTCCCATGGATTAAGGTATTTTCTTATGAGAGCCTTCCTCTTCTACCCTGTAAATTCTAATGAATTACATTTCTTTTTTTTAAGGGTTTGGTTTTCCACACACTCCCCCATATTTCTTCATTCCCTTCTGTGTGCAGTGTATGTATCTGTGTATAGTGAGTTGAGATATTTTCTGCAGCTACACAATTCCCAATAATAACAGTGAATATTGATAGCACACTTCTAATATAATTTTATCCCAAGCTCATTTTAAGATTGTTCTTTGGTTAATTTTGGATCTGGTTTATCTGTAAGCCAGCAAGCCATGCAAGCCATTTCAGTTAAACTAAATAACATATTGTTAGCCTAAATTGCTCTCTAGTTAGCACAGTAATCTGGTTAGCCTAATCCTTGCTTAGTTGATTTGAGATTAACCTTTGTTTTGAGGTAAGGGATTTCTTCCTTGCATGGCTAACATGATTCGATCCCATTCCGTTTAGTTAGCCTGAATTTAACTCTAATTAGCATTAAAATCACTCTGGTTAGCTTGCATATAGCTTATGTGCATTACAAATAGCTTTATGTTTGGCTTAGAGACTTTTAGTTCGCTGACTCCCATAATATGAAAACTCGTCAATTGCTGTACTTTTCAAAGTCCTCATCTACTAAAATCACTCAAAATCGTGTCAGAAATGTGAGATTCAACCTAACTTATTTTCCTTTTAGAAAGAAGGAACGTTCAAAAGTTGTTTTGACACACAAACAACCCACCATCTCTGTTGTGACTGTTTACAGTGTGTAAAAAAGTTGTACCTTGACACTATTTTAAAGTGCTACTGAAACGAAATTTTCGTATCCTCTTTTATTCACTCAATCTATAGTTTAAAACGTGCTTAAAATCAAGGTGAATTTTATTTTTGTCAAATCCTAACGGAAAGCGCTGTCTATAGCTGCCGAAATCGACTTTTTGGAGCAAAACTGTGTCCGGGATCTGGAACCGAGTTTAAGGACCTTGTGACGTCACTGGTTGTATTCACGCATGAAACGCTGAAGATTCTCTCTTGTTTTCACTTGATTTATTCAAGTTTATTCTTCATATTGTCGATACCTACTAGTTTTCTACCTTGTAATTTCTGTCCAGCCTTGACTGAAAATACACATCATAGATGTTAGAGGGCGCCAAAGAGTGTAGGCTCACCAAAATGAATGCTAAAGATTAAAACAGCTCAGTATACTTTTCGAACATCTTGAGGGACTTCGAAGAGGAGTGTGGCAACATTTATATCAAGAACTGAAGTCTAAACACGATATATCATCGTTTGTTTTTAGCCTGGATATGAAATTTGGATTCTCACGTTTATCTAAGGTCTATTTAAGAGCGGATGTCTGTAAATATCGACCAGAGGTAGGAATTATAAAATTTTCGGAAAATCCGAAAAAAATTCTGTGAACTACCCTAGGTATTCTATTAATGAAAATATAAATTTTACTTTCATCGGATGAATATTTTGGTCATATGGATGGTGTCAAGTTCGGGCGCTTTATAACCTCTGCCAGATCGCTTTTTCGAGGCCCTAGACCGGGCTACGGAAAGAGCTCGGTTTGAATCTAATTGAAATATTATTCAAGCCACAAAGCTTCTTATCACATTCAACAGGTTTGAACACGCATTTTGAGTCATCATGCCGTTGAATTGATTGCGACTAGAATATTTTACAGATTTTTAAATATTTACAAAATTGTGAGGATTTCGCGGTAGGAAAATTTTGTCGAAATTCGAAGGCCAAAAATCACACCCGGTACCTAATTTCAAACAACAAAAACCATTCTACATTAAAAAGCAATCTCAAAGCTTTCAAAATATGTTTTTGAAACTTTGGGCAACATGTGAGATGAATTTTTGGGAACGCGAAATTCACGGAGTACTTGAGTGAAATTTGACCCTTTTGACTTGACAGTTTTGAGGTTCGGCGCGACACAAATCAATACTCAAACAAATATTTCAGCCAAAATAAGTGTAATTTGGGCAATCTCAAGTCTTACAGTTATACATACATGCTTCATAGACATTGAATAGAGAATTTACAACAATTTTCAGCTGAAAAGTACTCCGGCATATCCCAGGTTTTAGGTACTAACCATATGTGAATATGCATGGGTCATGTTCTTATCACTCAAAGCCAATAGTTCACAATCTACACCAAAAATCTATTCTGCTTAGTATATAATCAGGTGCACGATATGTTTGTTTGTACCTTTTGTCCTTGTTCGTCTTCATTTTAGGAAAAAGATCCAAAAACTACAGCGAAATCCCCGCACGCTCGACGTGTCACGCGTCTCGTGAAACAGCTGTTGCGTGAGTCGAGATTGTGCTGTCCGTAAGATGAAACGCAAGGAGATCCGGCTACTTTAGTTTTATTTCCGGGTCGTTAAAAAAATTCGATCACTGATCTACATGTTATAGTTGCGCCAATGGAATGAGCTGAAGCTCAAATTTTCACACGTTGCCGTTGTACCATGATTAAGCACTTTTATTTGTCCTGATTGTCTATCAGATGAGGAGATAACCTAATACGTTGTGCAATACTTAATTAACACTCATTATATAAAGCATGTACACAAATAACAACGTCCCAATACAGTCTAATCTTGTGCTTGCGGCATACATTTTGGTAGCGTAGTTTCGTGGTATTTAGGTTTCTCTAGCATTGAAAATAAGAAAGCTTCATTGCCAGCTAGAACACATCCGCTCGCTGATGTGGACGATACAGCATACGAAAATGGAGCGTTGGTTGGGGGAAAGTGCGGTTCAAGTACCAAATACCCGGGCACACTGAGTACATGCGTATCAGAGACTGCAACCGGTCAATTGAGCTCCACTTCACAGACACCCTACTAGTCAATATTGCTAACTGTGGTTTGAAGACGGAAGCAGAGCTGATATTAGCGAGGGTCGGTAAGGTTGAGACACCTTCTTTTTACCCTCGTGGTTAATAAGCTGTACTATGGTGTTGTGCACGCGCGAACCGGAGTTGCAAGGCAGGTAAAAATAAGTAGGTTTACCTGTTGCCTCATAACTTGATTTATTAATCAACGGGTGTCAAAAGCGTATAACGCTTTTTTGCAAGCTAGAGCTAATGTGTAACACTCTACATGCGATTTCCCTGCTCTCAGTCTGATCTTTTTGGTATTTTATCAAGTGAAAGAGCAATCAGGAATTATAAAGTGCTTGCTGATTGGCCAAGATAAGGAATATCCATGCACATTCCCCGAGAAATTCAGTTTTATTTTATTTTTGTTTTTTGCGCTCTTCCTCTGAAATCAATGGCCAGTCCCCACAGCATACTGAGGTGAAGATATACGCTGTAGGATTGAAGAAAAATCTTTAACCCGACCCGGTTTTATGCTTTCTTCAGTTCCATACCCAAGTTCTACACAACATACAACCGGAACTTAGTTCTGAAAAAAAGTCAACTTTTAGGCTCAAGGGGCTGATATTCTGTATTCTGAGAGCTGCTCATAAGAATAAGGGACTTCGTACTTCTACGGTAGTCCCCGGTAATACAAGGTATCCTGCGAATAAAAATACATTTGATAACATGCTGAGGGAACCAGCACACTTTGCACTCATTCCCAAAGGATCTGGAAATAAAGCAAGGCTGGATCCTTGAGCATGTCTCGAGGATTGTGACTAAACTTGGGACTGAAAATTTAACGTGTGATATAACATTTGCCCATAAATGTTATCTTTACTTCCTTTGCCGGCAAAATTCGTGCTATGAAAGATCACCTATCAAAGCAATAAGCATCTGCTTCCCTCTATGATGAAAAAAAAAACTCTTCCTTTGGAATGTATTTTGCTATTGTCTCTCGCGTCTTGGAATGCGAACGCGGACATCGACTGCACCGGAAAGAACATAAGTGTTACCCTTGTCCCTAAGCGATTCTTGCAATATTTTCTCAGTCGGGCAATGAATATACCCATGCGCTCCCGATATACCTAAATTGCAGTTCCCATTATGTTTATTTTCATTTTTATTCCAGGTATATTATAACTTCATGACTCGAGCTTTGAAATGTCGATTTGCCCGAAGCACCGCCAGGATTCTGGTATCAGATGGCGCTGTCGGCAAAAGTTACAGTTCGAATTAGTGCTACGAGTCAGGGCGTGGTTTACTTTCCTACCGTGACGTCATCAAAAAGCATATGGCGTCTGCATACAATTACAAAACTTGCAATTACAAAAACGTTGCGTGAAAATTAAAAGTTTAGGCAGATAACTCAGAAACGGTGTGCCACAAAGATCTGAGGCTTGTGAAATTGCTCATTTGCTAGTCTTTTGTCGCATCTCATTTTCTTGGCTTCTTTCACGGAACGGTTTCGGAATTTATTCTTGTACGCTGGCTTTTTTGCGTGACGGTGAAAACCTCCTATAAAGAGGGGGGTGAATAGAGGTCAGCAAATCCGTCGATCCGTGCTAATTTTTCGGAAAATCCGCCAATCCGCAGATATTTTTACAGAAATCCGAATCCGCAGCGACAAGAAAGCCAACTAGGCACGTCGCGAAGTGTTACACGCGAGCGCGAGACGAGAAACAAAGAAAGGAAAGACATCCTCGCGCTTGCGGGATTCCCCATCGCTCTAAGATTAAAATGTTTGCCGGCTGACATTTGAAACCTGATGTCATTAGAACAGCGTGAATTTTTGTATTTGGGTTACGTTTTAGGTCT
The DNA here is from genome assembly GCA_016490735.1 of Pachyseris speciosa. Taxonomy (NCBI): domain Eukaryota; kingdom Metazoa; phylum Cnidaria; class Anthozoa; order Scleractinia; family Pachyseridae; genus Pachyseris; species Pachyseris speciosa. The sequence continues at coordinate 257,800 of JAEMWC010000610.1, read as the reverse complement.
TTTCGAATCAATCAGGGGACAGGCTCCTACAGGTCTTTGAAACGTCAAGTTACCATGTTTAAAAGAGTGTAGCTAAATCTGAGGTTTAACTCTTTTCTACCGTTGATTTGGTCGCCTTTTTTTTTTTTTTTTTTTTTGCAAGAGACCTTTTTGGCTTGTAGTTTTGTTTTCCCAATGTAGACCATGTGATCTTCCCAAGGGGATTTGCCTTTTGTCTTTTCATAAATTATGCGTACACGTGCACGTGAATGAGGGGAAATTTCAAAGAAACAGTTCTCTAGGGTTACATCACGTGGTCTGCATTAAGAAAACAAAATCTACAAGCTAAAAAGGTCTATTTCCGGAGAGTAGGAAGTGAAATCGGCCTGGCCACTCCACATAAGGGGTTACCACGGAGATTTCGCTGGTCCACAACACCGAAGGCTCCATTTTTGTTGTCACGCTCGTCACGCTATCTGTGGTTTATTTCTAAACGATCACTGCAGCTACAAATCGTTAGTTATTTGATTTATAAGTGTGTTTTTAGAGCCACCTCAGAAGCCCCCTGCCTGGCATCATAAAGCTGGGTTGATGGGTAGAGGCCATCCTTTGAAAGAAAACAGAGGTGAGAAGCAATTTCACACGAAATGGGCCGCTCAAACTACACAAGCATGTTAAGGCATGGCTCGGGCCCGAATTCACGAAAAATCTAAAAACAACCATAAAGTCCCAGACATTTAACGTATATTCGAGCGAGTGATGGCAATTCACGGAGTGAAGTTGTGTCCTGGCATGGCAATTTTGCCGCGAGTTTTGACTTGTAAATAATGCAATCGGTGAAATATTTCGCCAGCAGGAACGGGTGGCTCGACACGGTTCTAAAAAGTATGTGAAATGGAAATTGGCAGACTTCTATGCTGCTGTTAGGCAAGAATATCCCAGAATTCCTTTGGGTCACAAACGTGAAAATTACAGACCGTGAGAGCAACTGAAATCAAATATCGTTAACCACGTCGCGCTAAAGAAGTGAGCAGAAAAAAGTGGAACAAATTGCAAGAAGTGGAGTCGAAGTTTGCTGGCCATGTAAACTTTTAACTTCAATGGGAATTTTTGTCTTAAAAAATTCAAGACAAAGTTTTTGCGATTTTGGTTTTCAAAGAGAATAAACAGTCATATTAAGTGAAAATTGGGAATTTCGGTCAGTTTCCAGGGTGATGAAATCTGAAAAACTTATCATTTTGCAATAAAAATGCTTCACTTCAACCATAGTCCGGGATTTGGGAAAGTTGCAGGTTTTCAAAGCATTGGTCTTCTACGACCAATATTTTGGTGATCGGTACAAAAAGAGTTAATCCCCACCACGACCACTGTTTTGTAATCATTAAAGAAATCTAATCTAAAAAAAGACAACAGAAGTCTCGTAGTATAAACATAACAATCCGTTTTAACCTCATATGCTCGCGTAGTTTCACTACGCTTTTCCAATTGCTGGAATCGACGCAGCACCGAAGCTTATTTTTATGAAGGAAGTCATCGCCTTTTGCACCTTCTCGGTAAAAAAGAAATGTGAAGCAATCGATGGTCTTTGTCTCAATGACCTGACCCTCCATGTTGACCGTGCCGATGGTACACGTGGTGGTCTTGTGAGGACAATGGCTTTTTTTGTCTGGCCAGAAGCCGAGTTCTTGGGGTCCTAGAGTTTTCTGGAGTCCTATTACATTGTAGGTCAAACATGTGTTAGCCCTTTAACTACCAAGCGTTTTGCCGAAAAACGCCTTTTTGGAAGCTCGTCGAGCCCTTTTCTGGCCAGAATTTAGCCAAAAAGAACCAAAACTGCCAAAAACTCTGTTTGCTGGTGGAGCTCCTCGCGCCCTTCTGTCCCTGGTGCTTAATATTAGCTTTCCAAGTTCGGCCATGACAGGGTTGAAAAGTTTCACTGACCCCTCTCCTTCTGCCTTTCGCTTTTCTTGTCTTGCTTTCTTTTTCTCTTGCTTTTCTTTTGGTGGGGAAAGATTTGTGGAACACTTTTAGGATCATAGGATTAGATGGAAGGAAGTGCAGGTGGGTAGTGGAACAAGATTTTCATTGAAATTTTCGGCTCAACGTCACTTGGTTTTTTCGCGTTTTCTACGGCCTGCTGGACGGAATCGTGCTCATTTGGGTATGGTTTGAAAGATCTCTTCCCCCTAAACAGGCTACATGTGAAAGTTGTCCATGAGCATTAAAACTGATGACGTCACAAGCGGTACAAGGGACGTGGTTCTGTGCGGCCGGTTTTGGCCGGTATGGTAGTCAATGGCACTCTATTTGGAGTTATGGGCAAATTGAGTTGTTTTATACTCAAAGGTGGATTTTTTTTCAGAAAATTGTGCCCTCTGCTTAATCTAGTCTTGTTCTAAGGTCAGGCAGAAAAAATTTGAAACGGACCGCCAAGTTAAGTTCCGCGATCCGCACTTCAGAACTAACACTAGAAAATCCATAATCCACGCTGAAATATTGAAGAAATCGGTGATCCGCTGAGCGTTCAAAATCCGCCAATCCACAAAATGTATCCTCAAAATCCGAAATCCGAGTAGTTTTTTTAGCCAAATCCGCCGATCCGCGAACCTATTCACCTCCCCCTATAAAGACTACTGTACTGCAAGGAAAAAGGCACCAGACAAGTGAGCAGGGGAAGGCTGCCGAAGTCAGGTTATCAGTGTTCTATTGTGATTTGCAATTTTTTTTTTTTTTTATAATCTAGAATTTATTTTTTCCTAACAAGCTCTCGTACACGAACTGCCTGTGTCCCGGGTCCTGGGTTCGATCTCTGTTTGTTGTGTTATGCAACACAATCTCGAATCACGCAACAGCACCTCCACAAGACTCGTGACACGCCGATTTTCGCTGGTAGTATTTGCGGAAATGAGGACGAACAGGGACAAAAGGTACAAACAAACATATCGTGCACCTGATTATATGTTACACAGGATAGATATTTGGTGTAGATTTTGAACTATTGGCTTTGAGTGATAAGAACTTGGCCCAGGGCATGTTCACATTTATTTGGCGATCGAGGCAAGTTTAGTACCTAAAAGCTGGGATATGAGTTCTTTACGGCTGAACATTGTTGTAAATTTTGTATTCAATGTCTATGAAGCATGTATGTATAACTGTAAGATTTGAGATTGCCTAAATTACACTTATTTTGGCTGAAATATTTGTTTGATTATTGATTTGTGTCGCGCCGAACCTCAAAACTGTCAAGTCAAAAGGGTCAAATTTCACTCAAGTACTCCGTGAATTTCGCGTTCCCAAAAATTCATTTCATATGTTGCCCAAGGTTTCAAAAACATAGTTTGAAAGCTTCGAGATTGTTTTTTAATGTAGAATGGTTTTTGTTGTTTGAAATTAGGTACCGGGTGTGATTTTTGGCCTTCGAATTTCGACAAAATTTTCCTACCGCGAAATCCTCACAATTTTGTAAATATTTAAAAATCTGTAAAATATTCTAGTCGCAATCAATTCAACGGCATGATGACTCAAAATGCATGTTAAAACCTGTTGAATGTGATAAGAAGCTTTGTGGCTTGAATAATATTTCAATTAGATTCAAACCGAGCTCTTTCCGTAGCCCGGTCTAGGGCCTCGAAAAAGCGATCTGGCAGAGGTTATAAAGCGCCCAAACTTGACACCATCCATATGACCAAAATATTCATCCGATGAAAGTAAAATTTATATTTTCATTAATAGAATACCTAGGGTAGCTCACAGAATTTTTTTCGGATTTTCCGAAAATTTTACAATTCCTACCTCTGGCCGATATTTACAGACATCCGCTCTTAAACTAGATTTGAATATATATCCTCGGCAACTTTACTTCATTCAGTGAAAGCGGTAAGTTCATCAGCCATCCGCACAATCACGAAATTATTCATTATTAACTGTCCACAAGCTTTGCGTTGAGTTCTAGTTGCACACTGTCATGTACTAGCTAGGGGTTTTAGATCACACTCCAAACAACATGGCGGTTCACTCGAAGCACACTTTTTATTCAACCATGCGTGCGCAGGTAATTACTATATATGGTAGATGCACAGGGAAACCATAACATCTCCTCCACACAAAAACACTGATCAGTCCCTGGCTTTTAAACATGCTTAAATCACAATCTAGAAACAAACTAAACCAACAAAAAGTGTTCAATACTCGACTGTCTCTAACAAATAACAGTTCAGAGATCAAGTCTCTGTGGTGCCTTGCGCACTCTCTGGGGATACCGTTGCTCACGGACCATAGGGCTGGCTGGCGTCGCTTCCGAAGGATCGGTAGCTGCAGGTGTGGGAACAGAACCCATCTCCGGCTGATCTGCCACAAGCACCTCTGGAACTGTACCAACCACACTGGGTGGTGCACTCTGTTGGATTGGCACTGGTGGTAGGCTGACCACTTCTGGTTCGCTGACCTCCACGGGATCGGGTTCAACTGCTGTCGGCCTCAGCTGGTCGATATGTCGACGCCAAATAATTCCTGGTGCCACCTGCACCTCGTACATTAGTGGACCTGTCTTCTTGACAATCAGCCCTGAACGCCACTTCAGGTCCCTCGATAATCTCGTGACATCACCGAGTCACCAACCTCTAACTGACGACGCTGTCTACCCTTCTCGTTTGCAGCCTTGATGCTCTGCTGATGCTGTTGGTTAACCATCTTTCGGTTCAAGTTGGGTTTAACCAAATCTAGGCGAGTGCGTAACGGTCTCCCAAGGAGTAACTGTGCTGGGCTCTCAGCGGTAGTTGAATGGGGAGTGTTCCTGTAGGCTATGAGAAACTTTGCCAACTTCTCCTTCACCGGCTTTGAGCTTTGATGCATGGAACGTAACGCTTGCTTGAAGGTTTGTACTGACCTCTCAGCTAGACCGTTTGTAGCCGTATGGTATGGTGCTGATGTAATATGACGGATGCCATTGGACCTGACAAACGCCTGGAACTCCTCAGAAACGAACTGTGAACCGTTGTCGCTAACAATCTGTTCGGGAATTCCAAATCTGGCGAATAAATCACGTAGGACTTAAATGGTCGTACTTGAAGTGGTGGAACTAACAGGGATCACTTCCGGCCACTTGCTGTGCGCATCGACAACTACTAAGAACATCGAGTTCTGGAATGGACCGGCATAGTCGATGTGTATGCGCTGCCACGGTGCAGTGGCCCACTCCCACGGATGCAGCGGTGCTTTAGTGGGCATCTTATGGTTGAGCTGACACCCACTGCAGGCTTTAGCTAGCTCTTCCAGTTGGCCACTGATATTAGGCCACCAGACGTAGCTCCTCGCTAGTGCTTTCATTTTTACTACACCCAGATGCCCGTCGTGCAGCTCCCCCAACACTCTGCCTTGGAGCTTATTGGGGATTACAACTCTCATTCCCCATAAAATGCAACCTTGGTGAACCGTCAGCTCATTGCGCCGCTCGTAGTATGGCTTGTCTCCATCTACGCGACCAGACCATCCTTTCACGATGGACACTGGATCACGACGTGTTTCTCTAGCAACTGCTTCACTGGTTACAGGTAATGGCTCAAACTGGGTTGCGTGGAACACCTCTGACGAGTCCACTTCCGTCTCCTCCCTCTCTTTCTGCTGAAGAGGAAGCCTAGACAGCCCATCAGCATTGCAGTGCTTAGTCGTACTCTTGTACTCATCTTGTAGTCGAAACCAGTCAGGAACAATGCATAGCGTTGGAGTCGCCCAGCAGTCATGGCAGGAATTCCCTTCTCTGGGTGGAAAATGGAAGTGTGGGGTTTTGTGATCTGTTACCAGCGTGAACTGCCTTCCATAGAGGTACACATGGAACCGTTTCACCCCCCACACAAATGATAAGGCTTCCTTGTCAATTTGCGCGTATTTGCGCTCTGTCTTGGTCAAGGATCGGGACGCAAAAGCTATTGGCCTTTCACTGCCATCGGGCATGACGTGTGAGAGAACTGCACCGATGCCGGTTGGTGAAGCATCACATGCAAGCCTAACTTGTAATGCCGGATCATAATGCGTTAGCACCTGCTCAGATGTTATCATGCGCTTAGCCTCTGTAAAGGCGTGCTCGCACTGTTCAGTCCACTGCCATTTGCTATTTTGCTCTAACAACTGGTGAAGTGGGTGAAGAACTGTAGACGCATTAGGCAGGAAGCGGTTGTAATAGTTAACGAGTCCTAAGAATGAGCGAAGCTGCGACACATTCTCGGGTCTAGGCGCGTTAACTACTGCCTCAATCTTCTCTTGTGTTTTGTGGAGACCTTCTTTGTCGATCTCATGCCCACAGAACTGAACTGTATCCTTGAAAAACTCGCACTTCTCTTTGTTGGCCTTCAGACCCGCGTCTTGCAGTCGCTTGAGCACGTTCTCTAGATTCTCCAAATGCTATTCATCAGTTTCGCCCGTGACGATCATATCATCGAGGATGCACTGGTTGCCAGATATTCCCTGTAATACCTGGTCTATGGCACGTTGCCAAATCGCTGGACTTGACGTAACGCCAAAAACTAGCAGATTGTATTGGAACAGGCCCTTGTGTGTATTAATCGTGAGGTATTTCTTAGACTCCTCCGTTACTTCCATTTGATGATAAGCTTGGCGTAGATCAAGTTTGCTAAAATGCTTTCCCCCAGCCAAATTAGCAAAAATATCCTCTATACGCGGTAGAGGATACTGTTCGGCAAGAAGTACTGGATTGACTGAAACTTTGAAGTCGCCGCACACGCGCACTGATCCATTTCGCTTCACTACTGGGACAATCGGGGTAGCCCATTCACTTCTCTAAACGTGTCAATTCTGCTTCCACTTTGGGGCACAGCGCATATGGGACTTGGCGTGGCTTGTGAAAGCTAGGCGGACAGTTCTCCTCGACTTTTAAATCAGCCTTGTGGCCTTTAAGTGTGCCTACACCCTCAGAAAATACAGACTCGTACTTCTGTAACAACTGATCCACTTTGTGCTGTATGACCCCATCCGGCGTCTGGCTAAGCTTAAGGGTTTTGATTTCACCCCAGTCCAACTGAATTTTGGAAAGCCAATCACGCCCAAATAATGCTGGCCCTGGTGTCTCAACCACTTGGAGAGTTAGCTCCTTTTCTTGGCCTTTAAACTTAACATTACACTTCATCTCTCCCTTAGGTGTGACTTTCTGTCCAGTGTAAGTTTTGAGTGTAACGTGGCTCTTGGCCAGTTTCACGTGACCAAAATGTTCCTTATACTGTTCGTATGGGAGTACAGACACAGCTGACCCTGTGTCTAGTTCCATCTTGATCACCCTTCCCTGTACCTCCGGGCTGACCCATATCACACGATCCTTGTCACCCACATTATTAACCTCTAGGGATCCTAAGTAGTCATCGCCGTCTCTGTCATCACCGTTCACATAACTTACTGGGGGTCGGGAACCTTGTGTCTCCCTTTTCTTGAATTTACAGGCCCTCTGAATATGACCGGTCTTGTTACAGTAGTGACATTTGTCCTTTTTGTACGGACAACTCTTATGATCATGACTGCCCAAACAGCGGTAACAACTTTGATCACTAGACTCTTTAGGGGATGGAGAACCCCTTTTCTCTGAAGGCTTAACTTCCCTCTTAGGTTTAAGCTTCTTATTTGGCTTTGACTTGGATAACAAATCAACTGGTTTTGACTCTTTACCTCCCTGGAGGGCTTCAACATCCTTGTAAGATTGCTCAATAGCGATGCACTTCGTTACAGCAATGTCAAATGTCAGTTCCTCAAGTTTGAGTTTCAAAAGCTCTGACATCATTCTCTTATCTCGAATACCCGAAACCAATCTATCTCTGAGCCTTTCCAATCGCATAGCTTCATTACACTTGCAATCGGTAGCTAGATGCTTCAGAACAGCAACATACTGACTCACCGTTTCTCCTGCGTTTCGCGCTCGGTTGTCAAACTCGTACCTGGCAACTAGAGCAGATTTCTGGGGCTTCAATTGCTTTTGGAGACGCTCGACGATCGTGTCGTACCTGAGAGAATCTTCTCTTAACAATATTGGGGCCACCAAATCTTTCGCCAGCTGGTACGTTTCGGTGGGAAGATTAGTTAACAGGACGGCTTTCTTCTGTTTCGAGTCGGTCACTCCATTGGCCACGAAGAAGAATTCTAGCTGTTCTGCACACGCTTCGAAGTCAGTTCCCACTACAAACTTCTGAACTTTTTCGATGTTACGAACCGGATTTTGTGCCTCATTTGCCTCGTCTCCCATCTTGAGATGTCGTTTGGATCTGATTTAGGAATGTCTTTCACTTTTTCTGCAGTAAAAATCCCTTAACATCCCGTCCTCGTCGCCAAAATTGTCATGTACTGACTAGGGGTTTTAGATCACACTCCAAACAACATGGCGGTTCACTCGAAGCACACTTTTTATTCAACCATGCGTGCGCAGGTAATTACTATATATGGTAGATGCACAGGGAAACCATAACACACAAAGAGGGCGTCTTCTTATGAAACTAATAAATGAGAGTTGTTGTGGTAGACAAAGAGTACCTTTGAAACTAGAATTGTGGTCTACAGCAGGGTTTGCTTTATCCCCGAATACGTGTCAGTGTAAAAGAAGTGGGAATATTTCGCTTCTCTTTTACAAATCTGCCAAATGCAACACTTCCCGGCCGATGGATTACTTTGAGTTCTTGAACGTATACTATGTCTATGATCCAAGTAGTAGTATCCAAGTAGTAGTATCCAAGTTCAAAGCAATTCGTTAAAACGTCACTAGTTGACACTCCTTTCGAATGTTTATATAAACAGAATTTAAACTAATTTGCATATATGACCTCTTGCGGCCGACGCTGTCACGCTTTCTCTCGTTTCCTGAAAACATGGGATCATGGCAGCTTAGTTTGCCTTTATAGTTTTAAATTCGTTATCTCCATATAAAAGACGAGCGTTTCTTAAGATGTTGCTGATGTGATAACCTGTAGGGTGTAGCAGATACAATCTGTACAATCTTGTCCGCGGTGAAACTCACGAAGCGTCCGGTTTCCTTGAAGCGAACAGACTCGAAGACCGGGCTCGAAGGCTAGAAGCGTTGTTGCTGCGATTCGTACAGCAGCACTCCGGATAATATTTTCAAAAGCCGCTTTCTCTGGTTTTCATGTCTTGTTTACTTTATGAGTGTTGCTATTGTTTAAATGAGTGATGGCCATTTGACCAAGCGTCCCGATCGTGTTGCGAATAACAACTCCGAACTCGCACTCAATAACTTGCCTAAATAAAATATCATGGAAATATCCAGTTGAATGGACTGAAAGGCCTCAGGATCAACTCTCCGCCTCTTCAGGTCTAAGACTACTGTTATTAACTGCTTCACAACTCTGACATGTCCTAAAGATGTTTTTGAGGTCTTCGAACACTAGTCTCTTCTCCCATAATCACTCTAAATCTTCAGCGAGGCACGAAAGTAACACAACCAGTGACGTCACTTGGCTGTTTTGGCCGCGCCAAGGTGGCCGCCAATTTTAGGCTCAACCGGTCAACTTCGAACAGCTGAAAAAGCAGTTTTCGCTTACCGCATGCGCAAAAAAAAAGTTTACAGTGTTTCCAAGTAAGGTTAAAACTTCTTTATTAAGCAAAAATCTCACATACGAAAATTTTGTTTCAGTGTTCTCAATCTCTCCTTTCTCCTTTTTTTTTTTAATCAAAACCTCAAACCTCTTATGCCATATACAAAATAGTGACAAAAATGACATGCATACTGCAATGTTACTTTTTTATGCCTTTATCAATACCATTCAGCTACACAATCATAATTATTGGGGGCTTTAGATTTAGCTTCATTAAAAGGCTGAACAGCCAAATCTCAATTCTAAATCCCATACAGTTTATACCTACTTATGGTTCCATCAATTCAAAGCGTAACCCCCCCCCCCCAAGCATTTGTCGGGCATTTTTTCACTTCTCCTTCTCCATGGTGGGGTTTTTGCCAAAGAAAAAAAAAATACTCGGTTTTTAGGACTTTAAAAGTAGAATATGATTCCACTCCAACATGTGCAAATATTTGCACATGCCAATGAGAGATGATAAAGGTTGCAGTTTCAGCTTTTAAGGCGGTGTTACATGGGACAACTCGCAACGGTGTTCAATTTTTCGTGCAAGTTGCCCCGTGTAACACCGCCTTTAAAAAAACGATTTGAACTATTACAGATCCTATAAAAATACATTATTTTGTGAGCGATTATTGCTTTTTTGTTCCACAGCATGGTCGTTTGCACTTATCAAGAAGCCCCACCATGTGGCATTTGTACGTGTAAGCTTGGCCCACCATGGACATTTGCCACAATTTTGAAATCAAAAGACAAATGCCGGGAGCAGGGTTGAGGGGACGCCTCTTTCGGGGAGTGGTCAATTAAATATTTATAATTTATAATTAACTATTCATAATTTATAATTTATAAGTGGGCAAGCTTGGAATTAATCGAGCCATTAGCAGCAGTAAACAGTGTTAGAGACCTATTGGATCAAATTCCTTTTATGCAATGATTTTTACAAATTTGCAAAACAACCAATTGTTTTGAGATGATGATAAGTAAAACGTTGTGGTTTTGTGCATGTGTTTGATAGGTTTGAGAATTTTATTAATTTTTCTTTATTCATTGAATATCAGCAAAATTTCTACTAATAATACTCATTGGTTAACACAGTTAACATTTCAAGCCTTATTGTTGAGCATTACACAAATAAAATTCCAAAGCTAAATAAAAAATACTAACAAAATAGAACTGTTTTCTTTTTTAATCATTTATTTGCTTACTAGCTATTAGTTATTAGTTATTAGTTATTAGGTGTCCGCTATTAGTAGAGGGAGATTCCCTCGGCTAGTCATTTTCGTCACATTAATAAAGTCTTTGATTGATTGATTGAACTAAAGAAATAATCCTTCAGAGAATTTGTCATTAAATTACAGTCACACCTGCAGAGATTAAAAAAAAGGTTTATTTTTCAAAGACAACTGAAGAGGTACGGGGAGGGGGGGAGGGGTGGGGACTGCAGAGAAAAAATGTAGGAGGGGAATGGCAGGTTAAAAAGGGAAAGGTGGTAAGAACAATGATAAGTTTGCAATTTTGTTAGACTCTGCAACAAAGTTAAGACATAAGTAGATACTGCTACGTAAGGGGTAGAACCAGAAGAAAAAAGTACAATCAGTTGAAGGTTAGGAACCCCTGCCCCACCCATTCATGCACTACTGACTTATTATTTAGACCTTGTAGACATTGTTTCTCTCACTTAACTTCTCATGGTTTTGAAAGTTATTTGTTGCTGAGCCAGCAAGCCAGAGCTTACTAATAAATGTAAAAAAAAAAAATGGTTGTATTGAAATTTGGGGGTTAAATGTTGTACAGACGGAAGATTGTATTCATATTTTTGTGGATATTTATTATGAGTGGGCTTGGATCGAGGCAAGTGTATTTGTACTTCTTTGGGAAAATAGTTGACAAATTTTCTTTATTATTTTTACCTTTTTTAGTTTTTGCATATTAATTCATTCATACCAGAAATCACAAGTGTTAGTTATGAGAGAGAGAGAGAGATGCTCTGAAAACACACCTATCCGCTCTTGTTCTGACAGTTTTTTTAGTTCACGATAAACCAAAAATTAAATGTTTTGCAATTTTTTTCTTTGGTTAAAATTACGAAGGAAGACATTGCCCGCTATGTTTGTCATCGAATCGTAGATTCTCCACACCTCGCGATTCACACGTCATTTTGTTTAACCAATCACAGAAAGTGAATCGACCTTCTGAAACGAAGCGACGGTTTGCTTGCGACAGCGCTGTAGCTGTTGTGAAAGTGGTATTTGCGGTCAACTTTAACAAAGTAATGGGAAATTTCTAGTCCGAAGCGTAACTACAATCAAAACGGTGCAATGCTTTTGAAATTTGGTTCATCCTGTCTCATAAAACCTTAGACCAAGTCAGTGGATTAACGAGCACATGAACGCTGTGCGATACCTCGTTCGACTCTCTCGTTCCGCCACTTCGACTAGGTCACCTGAAGATGTGTTAGACTGTGAAAGATTTGTGTGGTGAAAGAGTTGTGGTGAAAAGTTGAAATGGTCGCCAAAAAGGGAGATTTGCCGTCAAATTCAACTAAGTAATGGAAAATTTCTAGTCCGAAGCATAAAACTTTAGATCAAGTCAGTGGATTAACGACGTCCACGTCACCGCTGTGCGATATCTCGTTCGACTCCACTCTCCTTCCGCCACTTCGTCTAGGTCACCTGAAGATGTGTTAGACTGTGAAAATATTTTTAACTGGCCACTCTGGGAAGAATTATATCAAGGCTTAATGAACGGCTTTTTGGATGTATCTAAAGCGTTGTGAAAGGGATTTTTTTCGCGCCGCGACTGCATTCGACAACACAAATTTTCCCGCCGTGCTTTGAGCATGACTCAAGACGAAGGATGTGCGATTTACGCATTGGCCCGATGTAGCCTTTTCGACGATTGGAGAAGGTATTTACCGTTGATCTTTTATTTAGTCGTTTTCTTCAAAAAACTTACGGTCAACCGATAAGCCAGATAAGCGTTGTGTTTGTTTATGTGCCCAACTTTTGTATGACTCGGCAAGAAGTTAAGCCTACTCTCAAATTTGGTTTTCAAGTTTATCGTCAGTTTGTTTGTGAGGAAGGTTTTCAGGATTTCTGTGTTGGACCCAATCTTATAGCAAATTACATTTTAATTTCCCCTCAATTAAAAAAAAAGATTCAAATGAACTTTACCGTAAGCTTAAGCTTGTGATTTAAACATTCTTGTAAAAAGGTTTTTCCTCATTGCTGCAACTTCTAGTTTAATTTTTATAATTTCAAGAATTAAACAACACTTTTTAGGTGGGAAGTGCATTTAAGTGTACCACAAACGCGCTTTTCGTTTTTTTTTTTTTTTTTTTTTTTTTTTTAACAAACAGCAACAACTATCTGTATCAACTTGCCTTCTCAAGTATACATTGTCCCTGAGCAGACAGCAGCCATAAAAAAATAATTAAGAAAGTCGTCAAAAGTTCCGTTTAAAGAAAATGCAAGTCCAGTCCGTTGTCCAGTCCTTGGAATTTTTTTTTCTAGCTAACCTTTTGTGGCGCGGCGTCGCAGTGAACAAAAAGCGCGCGAAAGTATAGCCTCGTTTTCGTTCTTTCCTCCAGGCCCTCTCCTCTGAAAGAAATCTTAAACATCGATCCTCGCCAAAAGCAATCGAAATTAGAAGAAACTGACAACGCCATCATAAAGAGCATACTCTCAAGCCTTAGGCAAATGTTTTTTATACCTACCTCAAATGGTCGTTGAGCAGGAAGCTGACAAACTTTTCAGTTAGATTTTCTACTGCCGCACTTTTTTAGGAAAAAGTAATCATGGCCATTTTTTAAAACACTATTTATTAAACTACAACTTCGCTTAAAAATATTCTTGGAGAAAGGTTCTAGTAAACTTTTAGAGCGAATATTAAACTTCGGTCCGTTCTGGTCACGTGGCCGATGACGTCACAGCATTAAAAATGACAAAAATGTATATTTCATAAAAATATCTACCAATATCCAAATTTTTGGTTCCTCGCGTTTAATGCAACGCGAGATAGCACTTGTACCCAGACTCCCACTTTTTGAAAATTGTATATACCTCCCTTAATATTTATATTTTGTTCGGTACCCGGGCAGTCCGAAATGGCTCACACCATTGTGCTTAATTAGTTTATGGTAAGACTTATTTCTAGACAACATGGGGGTCTTGCCGCCCTCAAACTGACCAAGTTATTTGGGATTGACAATTTTCCAGCTGCAAAGGATTCTGGAAAGGTTCTTATTATAATTATATATTGTTATTTAATTATTATCGGTACTGCTATGGAGTTTACGATAGGGCACTCTTCCCTTTTGCCCACATCTAACGGCAGTGACGGCCGTAAGAGCTCTGGGCAACTCTGAGCAAGCCTCCAGCTCTGATTGGTTATCAGTAAAAAAATGAAATTACTTCTGATTAGGCAACTCAGTACGCGCAAAAAGCTGAACTTACAGCGCGCGGGTTACTAAGGTGAAGCGAACTACAGCTTCGAAAAACGTTCACACTGAAAACGAACATGAGTGAAACCTTCCTTGAACAAACAACAGTTTCAATAATTTATTTCAGCTGTACCATTAAGTGAAATTTACAGTCTTTGCCACCTTTTGCCAAGGCATACTGTAAGGATTTTTCAAACAGCGACGCCATTTTGGTTTACAACATCAAGCATGCGCTGTGAGACCTCGATAGCTATATTTTGGCTACGCTTGCGTAGAGTTGCCCAGAGCTCTTTCCGCCGTCACTCCCATCAGACATATGCAAAACGAAAGAGCTCTGGGGTCAAGAGCAATAGCCACCGAGTGTGTAACGTGAATGGATTACCCCATGTGTAGCAACCCATAACGCGTGGATTTCCTTTAAGGCTCCATTTTGGGTTCGCTACTCTTTCATGTATATGTTAACGACTTTCCTAAGTCTCTACATTACGGGTAAGCTAGATTAAAATTATGCGCTGACCACACTAATATTTAACTCTCTTGGGGCCTGCAGCTTTGCGGCCTTATAATTACGGGATGAAATGACCAAAGAGCTGAAGGGAATTACGTCGTGGCTTGCTGCTGATAAGCTTATGCTAAAATGTTTTAAAACAGACTCCTTGGAAATAGGCTCAAGAAATGCAATATAGTAGAGGCACTCGAAGATTATGTGACACTGCGCTAAAATGACGCGGAGGTGCAGCAGGTGCATTCCGTGCAATGCCTTTGCGTTACAATTGGCTAACAGTTAACTTGGTCGCATCAACAAAGGACTGGTATTCTCAAAATGGTATAGGTCATTAATTGAACCCTACCTATTTTTATACGTCTATACCTATTGCTGTACTGTTTGGAACTCTATCTCGTGCGGCACGCATTATTACTGGTGTCTCATATTTAATACGATCTAATGATGTTCTTGATAAACTAGGAAGGTCAAATGTAGAGGACGAGAGATTACATTTAAGTTATTCCAGGATGAATATTGATCTCCCAAGAATGGAAAAGAAATTTGAAATAGGTTTGCATTTATGGGTGTAAAGGTATTTAAAAGTCAACTGGAGTTATTTTACTATCGGCATAATAATAATAATAATTAAATAACAATATATAATTATAATAAGAACCTTCCCAGAATCCTTTGCAGCTGGAAAATCGTCAATCCCAAATAACTTGGTCAGTTTGAGGGCAGCAAGACCCCCACGTTGTCTAGAAATAAGTCTTGCCATAAACTAATTATTGTACAAGACTAAGGGCGATGACGTCATTGGTCACGTGACTTTGCTCACAAGTGCGTTTTTGCTCACTGTGACGAAGTTATTTTGTTATTGAAAAAGCAGTCAACGTGGTTTGAAGCACAATGGTGTGAGCCATTTCGGACTGCCCGGGTACCGAACAAAATATAAATATTAAGTGAGGTATATACAATTTTCAAAAAGTGGGAGTCTGGGTACAAGTGCTATCTCGCGTTGCATTAAACGCGAGGAAAGAAAAATTTGGATATTGGTAGATATTTTTATGAAATATACATTTTTGTCATTTTTAATGCTGTGACGTCATCGGTCACGTGACCAGAACGGACCGAAGTTTAATATTCGCTCTAAAAGTTTACTAGAACCTTTCTCCAAGAATCTTTTTAGGCGAAGTTGTAGTTTAATAAATAGTGTTTTAAAAAATGGCCATGATTACTTTTTCCTAAAAAAGTGCGGCAGTAGAAAATCTAACTAAAAAGTTTGTCAGCTTCCTGCTCAACGACCATTTGAGGTAGGAATAAAAGAAAATTTTGCCTAAGGCTTGAGAGTATGCTCTTTATGATGGCGTTGTCAGTTTCTTCTAATTTCGATTGCTTTTGGCGAGGATCGATGTTTAAGATTTTTTTTTAGAGGAGAGGGCCTGGAGGAAAGAACGAAAACGAGGCTATACTTTCGCGCGCTTTTTGTTCACTGCGACGCCGTGCCACAAAAGGTTAGCTAGAAGGACTGGACAACGGACTGGACTTGCATTTTCTTTAAACGGAACTTTTGACGACTTTTTTAATTATTATTTTTTTTATGGCTGCTGTCTGCTCAGGAATAATGTATACTTGAGAAGGTAAGTTGATACAGATAGTTGTTGCTGTTTGTTAAAAAACAAAAACAAAAAAAAAGCGCGTTTGTGGTACACTTAAATGCACTTCCCACCTAAAAAGTGTTGTTTAATTCTTGAAATTATAAAACTTAAACTAGAAGTTGCAGCAATGCGAATGAAATCAAATTAATGCTAACATTAAATGAAACAATTTAACTTGCTTAAGGCAACCGATGCAAGCTCAGTAATTTTACTAAATACGATATTTGAAGGTTAAAAACGTATCTTAAACAGTGACGGAATAAATGATTACTTTATTTTCAACCGGAACTTAAAACGTTACCTTCATTCGCACAGACATCAAAACTTTATTTTAAACTGTCCATGAACTAAATTCCCTATAACAATTATAACAAAGTGTACAATAAAGCCATTGTTCAAAGTATTGGCCTAAGAAAAACGGTTGCGCATAAACAAATACTGGAACAGTTCGTGCTTTCAAATGGATTACCCTAATGAATTACACGATTCCGACACATAAGTTTAATTTGAGTTGCGAAACATTTTGTTGTATCTGAAAAATTACTGTACTACAAAAAACGTTTTCACAGAGGTTGTAATGCATGGGGGTTCACATAATTTAATTCAATTTTATAAAGCTAAAAATTGTATGTCAAAGATTCAGCAGAAACAGAGAAAAGTTTTAAAATCATGGCTGTTTGTGCGAGTTCGTGTACGTGCGCGCTAAACGCGGAAAGTACCTAAGCTTAATAACTCTGAAGACGTCAAGTACTTAAGTTTATGTCAAAACCGACCAAGAACCAGTCGAAAAAAACAAAGAAAGATTAGCGAATAATTGTTTTAATAGATTTGGCAGTTTTACAAAGTGTTACGCTTCTGGTTTGTGGCACCTATTTACAATGGTAGTCTGAGGAAAAACCTTTTTACAACAATGTTTCAATTATAAGCTTAAGCTTACGGTAAATTTCATTTGAATCTATTTTTTAAATTGAGGGGAAATTAAAATGTAATTTGCTATAAGAATGGCTCCAACACAGAAATCCTGAAAACCTTCTTCACGAACAAACTGACGATAAACTTGAAAACCAAATTTGAGAGTAGGCTTAACTTCTTGCCGAGCCATACAAAAGTTGGGTACATAAACAAAGACAACACTTATCTGGCTTATCGGTTGACCGTAAGTTTTTTGAAGAAAATGACTAAATAAAAGGTCAACGGTAAATACCTTCTCCAATCGTCGAAAAGGCTACATCGAGCCACTGCGTAAATCGCACATCCTTCGTCTTCAGTCATGCTCAAAGCACGGCGGGAAAATTTATGTGTTGTCGAATGCAGTCGTGGCGCGAATACAATCCCTTTCACAACGCTTTAGATACATCCAAAAAGCCGTCCATCAAGCCTTGATATAATTCTTCCCAGAGTGGCCAGTTAAAAATATTTTCACAGTCTAACACATCTTCAGGTGACCTAGTCGAAGTGGCGGAAGGAGAGTGGAGTCGAACGAGGTATCGCACAGTGTTGACGTGGACGTCGTTAATCCACTGACTTGATCTAAAGTTTTATGCTTCGGACTAGAAATTTTCCATTACTTAGTTGAATTTGACCGCAAATCTCCCTTTTTGGCGACCATTTCCGCTTTTCACCACAGCTCTTTCACCACACAAATCTTTCACAGTCTAAAGCCCCGGCTACACGTTCTAACATTGTTAGAAGAACACGTCCCAACATTGTTGTAAGAACGCTTCTAACAATGTTGGATACGCATATAACATTGTTGGAAACACGTCGCTTTGGCGGTCTGACTTTAACAATTTCCACCTCTGCCATTAGGCTTTCGGATTGGAGACTGGGCCTTTAACTCTGATTAGTCTTTGCAATACAACATTGTTGAAAGGGAGGCTACACGCTTCAACATTTGTTGTATGTTGGAGAAAATGTTTGATCGAAATCAAAACATTCTTCCAACAAAAAATGTTGAACAAACGTCATCAAACATGCATGCTACACGTTCTAACATTGTTCATCCAACAAATGTTTTATAACAGTGTTTGAACGTGTAGCCGGGGCTTAACACATCTTCAGGTGACCTAGTCGAAGTGGCGGAACGAGAGAGTCGAACGAGGTATCGCACAGCGTTCATGTGCTCGTTAACCCACTGACTTGGTCTAAGGTTTTATGAGACGGGATGAACCAAATTTCAAAATCATTTCATCGTTTTGAATGTAGTTAAGCTTCGGACTAGAAATTTCCCATTACTTTGTTAAACTTGACCGCAAATACCACTTTCACCACAGCTACAGCGCTGTCGCAAGCAAACCGTCGCTTCGTTTCAGAAGGTCGATTCACTTTCTGTGATTGGTTAAAGAAAATGACGTGTGAATCGCGAGGAGTGCAGAATCTACGATTCGATGACAAACATAGCGGGCAATATCTTACTTCGTAATTTTAACCAAAGAAAAAAATTGCAAAACATTTAATTTTTGGTTTATCGTGAACTAAAAAAACTGTCAGAACAAGAGCGGATAGGCGTGCTTTCAGAGCATCTCTCTCTCTCTCTCTCTCTCTCTCTCTCTCTCTCTCTCTCTCTCTCTCTCTCTCTCTCTCTCTCTCTCTCTCTCTCTCTCTCTCTCTCTCTCTCTCAACTAACACTTGTGATTTCTGGTATGAATGAATTAATATGCAAAAACTAAAAAAGGTAAAAATAATAAAGAAAAATTGTCAACTATTTTCCCAAAGAAGTACAAATACACTTGCCTCGATCCAAGCCCACTCATAATAAATATCCACAAAAATATGAATACAATCTTCCGTCTGTACAAAATTTAACCCCCAAATTTCAATACAACCATTTTTTTTTTTTACATTTATTAGTAAGCTCTGGCAAAAATTTAAACTATTTATATTTCTTTTTTTTTGGTAGCCGCTTCAGTACACGTCTGTTATTTCTATTTCCGTATTGTAACCGTTTTCTCCATTTTTACTTTGCTTCAGTGTTGCCCCTTAAGAAGGTTAGTCATGTCTCGCCGTAATATATGGCATTAAAAGTTACCCTTTTCGACCATCATTTTGTTTCTTTGCCTTATATCTACCTTTTTATGGGATATATAATTATATATTGTTATTTCCGGTTTCACTTGTAATAATAATAATAATAATAATAATAATAATAATAATACTATTAATAATAATGATAATAATAATAATAATAATAATAATAATAATAATAATATATTTATATAGCGCTTATTCCAAAAAGTCCACAAGCGCTTCACAGTAATTGTAAAAACTCACAACTAACTATAAAAAATACAATTAAAAACCTACGGAATTGCAGAGTAAAAATCAGAACTAACTACAAACAGTACTGTATACTTTAAATCCAAAACTTTCGTCTTAATTTGTCTTAAATTGTTTCAATAATAAGCCTTTCTAAAAGGGGAGGTCTTCAGGGCTTTCTGAAAACTACTTAAGGAATTACACCACCTCACCTCTAGTGGAAGGGCATTCCAGAGCTGAGGGGCACATATAGAAAATTCCCTGAGTCCATAAGATTTTAAATTAAAAGATTGTGTCTTCAGAAGCTGCATATTTCCTGATCTAAGGCTACGGCCAGGACTATAAAGGTCTAACAGCTCCTGAAGATAAACAGGGGCAATACCTTTAAAGCAAACTTGAGAAATTTCCCCGGGGGGTTGAGGAATCTTGCAAGACAAAGTCCCCTGGGTGCAAAAAATTCACTTGACATCCTTTACAAAATTTTGAATCCCCCCACCCCCTAATCTTTGACCGTAAAACAATGTCAAGATTTTCCCCTATCCTCGGGCAAAGAATCCAATCCATCTCCTCGTATTCCCCCACATATCTCCCTGGTTGGCCCGGGGATCGACCCCACGGGGAGGCCGATGACATGTGCATTACTTTGAAAATCCGCTTAAGCGAATCCTTGTCTTTTTTTTATGTTATAATAAATATGATGACAGTGACCCTTAGAGATTCACGTAATAAGTAGCTTTGGGAACTACATTAATACTATCTGCACACATTGATCTTTGTTGTTGACGGGTTAGCAATACTTTAAGGAACGAAGGTTCACTGCCAATGACGACCAGTCATTAGCAAATTGATTTATCATTATCATTGCCATAATCATCATATTGTTATGATTGTCATTTGGGAACTTAAGCAACGACGACGACGACGGCAACGAAGACGTTATTTCGAAATATAACTTCTCGTTTTTGTAACTCTTTCGCGATTATTTCAAATTGCTGAACTTAAAAAATGTTGGCGAACTGTCCAGGCACTAAATCGCTGTGAACGACGACAAAGTTAGGAGATAGAAAGAAAAACTTGCCATCATAAGTTCACGTTCTCGAGAAAACATAAATTAACAAATAGATTCCACGTTGCCGTGCGTCTGTTCAGTAATAGATCACAGATGACGTCAAAATGTGGTAAAAACAAAGAAGTGGCACACTCGTCTGCGGCTCGCGTGCCACTGATGTTTTTACCACATTTTGACGTCTTCTGTGATCTGTTACTGAACAGACGCACGACAACATGGAATCTATTTGTTTTATATCATAAAGAAACAAAATGCAAGCGAAGAACTTGTTTATTTTCACATTTCTGGAAAAAAGTGGGTCGTGATGACGTAATCTGTGCATCTGTCCTCTAATAGATCATAGCTAAGAACCAATCACAACGCGCGAACTATTCACCTCATTATATAAATTTGGTTATTTCACGTTGTTGTTTTGCAGAGGACAGCAAAGAAATGTACCAAAATGTAAAACGCACGTGCAGAGTTATTGTTTTTGCTCATTAAGCCTATTGTTTTGTGACGTTCTCGTTGTCGTCGTCGTCCTTGTTGCTTAACCCTTTGGCACCTGAACCGCCCAGAACCGCCCGTAAAAAAACTCCCATGCTTCAAAACATTGCAACTTTCCCAATCGCACGAATATTGCCATAACTGTTAGTTGTGAGCACGAAATGGAATGTCCTTTAAATTTGGATATCCAATAAATGCAAGAAACGTAGCGATTTTTACTAAATATGGCCTTTTGAGTTTGGACAAGAACGAAACTGACCGTTTTTAACGTCAAAGAGAAACGACAAAAATGCCCCTTTTCGCCTTCATGTTTTTTAAGGAAATCATCGTCGAAAAACCAAAATTCAACCATCATAACGAAATTCAGTCCTTTTTCTAGCTTAGAAATGACTTTTTTTGTTCATATTCTTCTCCCAAGCGTAGATACAGCCTTTTGTTCCAGTGCATTCGGGCCTTCCCGACATTTTCAACATCTTGAGCGCATTGCATGCTGGGAACTAACGAGAATTTTTGACAGCACCCGTTCCTTCCCCCAATTCTTTCACATATAAACTAAGTCTACAGCCACTCCGACCTACCGCCAAAATTTCCTGCTCGTGGTCATCTTCAGTACTCAGAAATTCCAAAATATGTGGCGGTAGGTCGAGAAATTCATCAATAGTCGAGTCCCAAAGGTACTAAGTGTTCGACCGGCCAAATTCCCAGTTCGTCGAGTAACAAGCCAAATTCAACAACAAAGTACATCACCTTGCTCGATTCTTTGAGAAAGTGGACTCTTAGCTACCGTCACGCTTAATGATGCTCATCAGGCAGTCGCTAAAGATGAAAAATGGCTGTAAACTTAGCAAAAATCGCAAGCAAACCGAACTTCGGCCATTGTGGTTGCTTCACGGATAAAAATAGCTACGTAAAAATGACGTTTTTAGAAACCTTGAGCCTCCAGTGCCTTAGGACAGCACCACTGTCTGGTAGTTCAAATAAAGAGTCACGAATTGTTATTCATCGTTTACAGGTGGAAAATCACTCCTAAAATGTAAAAAACCCTAGGAGTCAATGGGTTAACAAAGAAACATAGAGGTCACGTGACCGGTCCTTTTGACACTATCCAGTGAAAGTCATGGTTGGTGATAGTTTAAATCCAGGGTCAGAGTTAAGATTCTACAGTTAAGACAATTTCTAGGGGGGGTGGATAACTTAGCAGGGCCAGGCTTCACTTAACGTTACCTCCTGGGTTTGCAGTTGGCCAGGTCACGTGACAAGCCACAGTATCAAACTCAATTACCCTAGATGAGATGATCATCGAGTTCTGGCTGTCACTAGGGGCTCCAACTCGACCTCTATTGTCTATTTTTTTAAATCACCACCCCCTCAAGCTGGCTTTCATGCAACTTCAACCTTGAATCTAAGTACTGGCCATAAAGTAGTACCCTCCCCTCCAGATCTTGCAGCATATGGTTGTTTTCAAATAAAATAGCGTTGATATGTTACTAGCCTCAAAGGCTTTTGTTTAAGTAGCTGAGCAATTAAAAATATCAACATCAAAAAAAAAATGTGTTTTATTTAAGCTCCCTATTGTCATTATCGCTTTCGTTACTGTTCTCGTTATCATTGTCATTGCTTTTAATGTACATGACTTTAAATGGGACGTTTCCTTACAGCTAAGGCTACAGCAGCCAATCAACTTCACGACATGAGGATGAGGCTTGAGACTTTTCATCACACTGAGCTCTGTAATCATGTCCACTTTCTCTTTGGGAGTGGCATTTTCTTTATAAGTAACTTGACAAAATAACATTTTGATGGACCTTAATAGGTGGTTTGCAGCCAATATCTAGAGACACAGATAACAAATGCTGGTGGACGAACAAAAGGAGCTAATGAGAGATGTATTGTTTACGTCCACCAGCATGGCGGCGATGACGTAACGTGCAAACCACCTATAGTGAAAATCGAAATTAGGTGCAGTCAGTCTTTAATATGAATCCACAATTGATTAAGCCGATTTTAATCTTTCCTATGATAAACCTCATTTACCTTTAAGAGATTTTACAGCCACAGTGTTGCTGCCGATGACCCCTTTGTAGACTTCACCAAAGTTACCACTTCCCAGTCTCCTCTGAAAACTGATATCTTCACGTTTCAATTCAAAAGATTGAGTATTACTGATATTCATATATAAAGCATCATTCTCGCCACCATCTGTGTTTGTTTCCGGCATATCCCCATTCGCGATATCTTCTGTGTTTATTTCTGGGCAGGTCTATTGTTGCTATTCTAGTAGAGTGACGCTCATTAGTATACCTATACCTAACTGGTATGCAGGTTATAACAATGGGTGACGTCACAGACTAGACGCTTGCTAGGCGCTGACTAGGCACTAACCGGGCTTAATTCCATCCCTAACATGCTACTTGTGGGGGCGAGGAAATTGAGAATCTTCCCTCTAGCTGCAAGAACAAGAAACTAGCAGCAGCAACAACAAACCCTTGTATAAGACAGGTAACAATAGAAATATCAAATAAACTGAAAAACAAATGTTACTTCAATAACTTCTGGACCCCAGTGGCCCAGTCATTTCGTGAGGTGTGTGAGTAGATCATTTCTTCATACATTTCCAGAGCTTTTGACTGGCTTAGCGGCCATGGAATATCACCCATCATACCACGGCCTAGAGTTAACTACCACTGAAACGCTGACTGGCCTTTTTGATTTTGAAAAAAACGAAAAAAGCAAATTCTTGCAATCTTTCTTGGTTGTTTTTAATAAAACAATTATCTCACTGCTATAATTTTTGGCTATCTATACGGATCTCACATCCAACAAGCCCTTGTGAAAAAACTTTTACTAAATTATAGTAGTTACAATGAAAAATACCAAAGATTGGAAAACACGAACAACAAAAGTTAATCGCAACCCATTATTGTCTTGATGACTTGATAGGTGATATTTATGAAGTTATTTACTTTGGCTTATTTATTTATTTGGCAATTACACTTACTTTAAAATGAATGCGAGTGAAATACAGGTGGCGCTGGATAAGTTATGTTCTGAACATCTTTTCGAATAATCAAAGATATTGTCAACCCAATCGTTCTATAAACCCCTTATTTTTGTCCTCGATAGCTGTATTTCCATTGTCTGTGCATGCGTTGCATATTAGTAAGTATTAAAAACTGGATCCGTTTTGATAATCCAAGGCCAATCGCCGGGTTTTGATTGGACGTGGCATATCAGTCATTAGACCATGCCCGAGAAATACCGACTATTAAATCGTATGTTGATCGTTCTTGCGAAAAGAATCCTACCGTTCCTTGGTTATTTTTTAATAAAACAGTTCTTTCACTGGCGCTTGTTGCATATGCGTGAGATTATTATAGTGAAGAAAACTAGTCGTTGTGCATCTCGTTCGTTATCTGCTATATCATATCCAACAGCGGCTCTCATGTAATATGCGATTGTGAATTCGATCCGAAACGTGTCTAGACCTCAGACATTCTAACTGCTTATAGGACGAGGATACTTTAAGCTCGGTACTGCCCGACATCATGTTATAAATACTGACTGATGCAGATAAACAGATTTACGAAATATAAATATAGTGGTTGCAAAATATAAAGACACGTTTGATTCTTTATAGCAGACATGGGCATAATTGTGAAACCTAAACTTTCACGGCTAAATTGCGCGCGCTGCATAACTGAAATTGACTTTAGATTTTCAATCGTCAAACAAATTGATGCACTGGTGCATGTGAAGACACCGTCAAAAAGTAAATGCATAAAACAAAGAAAAACACTGCACAACATAACTTTTACGATATTTGACAAAACTCTGGGTATAAAAACAACTTTGAAATCAAACTTACGTGTTTTTTGATTGCACAGACAACAGCAGATTTGCCTGTGATTATTTCTTTGAGTAATTCTGCGTGCACTGTCCAAAATGTAGTTGTTTTCGCGTGAAGCTACACTGCCGGCGTCTTCTTGAATAATCAGTAACGTTTCTTCAAAACATCGTCAGCTGCTTCCATATAACGCGCTATTGAAGTGACAGATAGCCATTGCGTAAACGATAAAGTCGTATGGAGGCCAATTAATTGTGGGCTTTGTGGAGAACCGTCACATTTGTTTAAATGGAACCCGTAAATTGATGACACCAAATTTAGCATTGCAGGGTGTTCCTTTTCGTTTTGCCTTTTTTTTTTTCTTTTTTGTACATTAAATTGTTAAAAGTCGACTGTAACTCTTTAATTATTGAGAGTTAAAATATCAATACAGGAGAAGAAAAAAAGCTCCCATGGTAAAATATCATACAATAAACTTTTTTTTTAACTAAATTTTTATTTTAATTATTGTAACCACACACCTACATTTGCTTTCCTGTAGTAACTAATGTTACACACGGTGATATAAACTTATCGCTATAGGTAAAATAAACTAGGCGGGAAGAGGAGCATAACATCCTCGGCAATTCAAATCGACTTTCGCGTTTTTCAATGCGATATTTAAATTTTACTTCAGTTTGTTTACAAATTCTGAAAGTAACAGATCTAGAGCTTCGATGTCAACAAGTTTACTATTGTACATGTATCGTCAAATGCATGCATGCCCGCGTGATAAAATATCACGGGGCGAGAAAGAGCTGCACAATAGCTTTCATTTGATTGGTTGAATCATATGAAGCTACCATCGCTGAAAGCTCACATTACAGGATGCAACAACTCAAACATTTAATTAGTTTAACGCTGTAAAACATACTACTGACACCGATCGACAGAAAAATAGTACTAGTGCTTTTGTTGGACTGAAAACAGACGGCGCATGCAAATCTTAAAAAGGCAGAAACAATCGTTCCGCACTTGCATTTTACATTTTGGCGGATTCTTGAGCAAACGTGAAATGACCACGTGGAAAACATGAAATCATGACTGCTAATAGACCTTCTTAGCTTGTAGATTTTGTTTTCCAAGTGTAGACAACGTGATGTTACCCTAGAGAACTGTTTCTTTGTAATTTCGCCTTATTCACGTGAATATGTACGCATAATTTATGAAAAGACAAAAGTCAAATCCCCTTGGGAGGATCACATGGTCTACATTGGGAAAATCTTCAAGCTAAAAAGGTCTGTTTTGTTGCTGTTGTTGTTGTTCTTCTTGTTTGTTTGTTTTTTCCTTCAACAACTTTGATTATAATTTACAGGGTTCGCACGCACCTTGAAAGTCCTTGAAAATCCTTGAACTTGAAAATCAAAATTCAAGGCCTTGAAAGTCCGTGAAAAGTACATTGGGTCCTTGAAAAACCTTGAAATTTGCTGTTTGACTGTTTCCACTCAGTGGAAGAACTAGAAAAACCCGATCATCTAGTATCACATTCTAATGGCATTTGTTACTGGATGGAGTGCTTGAAAAATTGGAATTGTGCCCTGGAATGTCCTTGAAAAGTACTTGAATTTTTAGTCTAAAAAAAGAGTACGAACCCTGAATTTAGTAATGGTAGTTCGCCCACGTTTGTTGAGAAACGTATGTTTCGTAGTCTACTCTCAGCACAGTTGAATTTCTTTCAGAGACATAACGTACAGAGAGCCACCCACCGCAGCAAATATAATACATCGTCAACATATCATTGTGGGATTTAGCTGACCAACAGGCCGAAATCAACTGTTTAAAATGTATTGTCTTGAAATGCGGGATTTTAAAGGTTATCGATTGGCATTTTCCCTTTTACAATCGAGCAACTTAGGTAAATACATAGCGCTACATTACTATTGGAACAAAAAGGTTGCAAGAGAGTTCAAGAGGTCACTGCAGATATTTTAATGTATATTTAGACGAGAGAAAAATGTTAAGCTATGTGTGTTTAAACAGGTATTCGGCTTCTTTCTTTCTTTCTTTCCTTCTTTCTTTCGCGATTAAATTCTTTTGTCCTTTTTGCTCCTTTCTTTCAGTCATCTGTTTTGTCTTCTTTTGTTTGTTGGTTTCTGAAGAAACTCAGCTTCCCTTGGTCATGAAATTTAGACTGTTTTAAACCCAAAATATCTAAAGACGGCCACGTGTCCGAGCAACAAAAAAAACCTAAGTTGAAATCCTCTTTATCGATTACGCCAAAATGACTATGACTTATCTTGTTTAATGGCTTCAATCAATTAAGTCTCCATATGTAACCACTGTGTTGGTGGTTTCTGCTCTAGCAGAAACAGATTCACTAATCCACTTTCCGTGGTCATCACAGCTTGCTCTCGTCACATTTAAATAAAATGATTTGCACTATTTTCTCCCTGCTTTTATGTTATTTATTTCACATTATGTCTGGCTATCGTTATTTTCATATAAAAGTACACCGTAATCGCTCATGATTTGTGTTGTCCTTTTCCTGTTGACACATGTAGTATTAACTGACTCTTCGTTTGTTCAGAAAAAGCTCATATCGCGACTCTGTCTCTTTTTCTTAACACAAGGATCGAACATGAAAAAGCGTTACTGAAAAAACAAAAAACAAAGAAAAGAAAAGCAATCGAAACCCAATTCAAACTACTCATATGGAAAGTATAAGGAAAACGTTTTGATTAGGAGATTAAAAATTGAACTTATTGACCGATTGATCAACGTTACTTTCAGAGTAAATATATGCACCAATGACATCATATCTATAGAACCCATCATTTGTTATTTCATTTTCTCAAAAGCCCAAAGCCACTTATACTCCAGTAAAGGTTGGTGCAAGAAGGCAAGCAAAATATCACGGCGCACAGCTGCCAAAGTTGGGCGGCAGGAATTAAAAACGGTAATAAAAAGTAGAAATAATAAAAATAAAAAAGAAATCGGATTTATTTAATATATTGCTATTATATATTATCATCAAAATCCATTGTTTTGTCTGGACGGAAATCTTTTTTGAGCCCCATGTGGTTATCAACAGGTAGAAGCATGGTGACACCTGCTGGCGATTTACCATTAAAAAATCCCGATAACAAAGAAACAAGAAATAATCAGGGAACTGCTCATTGGGTTCTGAATAAAAGGTCTGCTTACTTAGGAAATTTTTGCCGCAATATTGGAAGCTATTTCAAGTGGAGTTAAAAACTTCAATGTGAATATAAAAATCTGGTCTCTGAACCGCTGGTTAAGAAGTAACTTCATAACATAACGCCTGACAGATAAATTCAGGCTTGTATGGAAACCGATCGAGCCCTTGACCGCAGCGATAACGGTGCAATGCTCCACGAACTGAGCAAACAAACCAACTGTGTGGTGGTCATTTAGTTGGTTCGTGATAAGCCAGCGACTGATGACTACATGACTGTAAATATATCAATATCATATATTTGAACTGCAGATTCAACAATGAAGATGACAGTGATCATCGTACTCTTACGGGAGTTGGGACCCATGGCGTCTGAAATCCCGGTGCAGTGCCTTACTAACTGAACTATAGCCAACTGGGTGCTGGTCACTTTGGTGATTCATGATAGAAAATTCACATAATTGAACTGTGGGTAAAACAAATTAAATGTCATTTTAAAAATCGCCTTTGTAGACTACATACAGGGGCATATTCCCTGCCATTTCACGATTGTCTGGACCCCTAGACTGTCCCAGGCTCTCAGATATTTGGGGCAAGCGAAGAGCGAAACACGAATCGAAACAACGAGCGAAGAACGAGGAAAGAAAATCGCTCGGGGACTGGAAAGAGGGGGGCCAAGTGAGACAATTGACTTGTGACAGAGCCTGGTGCTTGGCAAGCTTGGAAAATCCGAGAACGATTTGCGTTATATTGACAGATTGACATTCTGCCGTTAGAAATCCTGTTAAGTGAATGTGGGCGGAACGGGGTCCTGTAAAGAAAGTCTCCCAGGATGTCCTTCCTCCCCTTTCTCTCTCCCCTCCCTGCTAAATTTTCTTTGCTCGTTCTCGCGCGCTCGCGCCAAATATCTGAGATGGACCAGTTGGATATGACATCACCATGAAGTGTGAAATTGCCAAAGAAATTCTTTTTGTGAGTTTAATTTGGTACCACCATTGCACTTTTCCAATGGTTTTAAAAGAGCGACCAAAACGATCGTCGTGATGCCGCAGGGAGTTCAGTTATAAAATTCCTTTGAAATGGCCCATGATCACTACTATTCGCCTTGACTATTGCTACCACTGCACTACGTCGGCTGCTCTGCTGCTACCACCACCGCATGAGAAGGTTGTAGAAACAGGATTGTTGTCACAAGTGACTATCTAAAGCTTATGAAATAGATTCGAAAAGTTGTAGTAGTATTCGTAGTCAAATATAAAGGTCATCTCAACTAAGACCAGCAAACAACAGTTTCTTTCCGAAGTAACTTTATTCTAACAAACAATAACTGCACTTCGAAATTTCAGTCAACTTAAGAATAAAGTTAACCCATTGGCACCCGTGCCGGCCAAAACCGGCCGTAAAAAACTCCCATGCTTCAAAACATTGCAACTCTCTCAATCGCACGAATATTGCCTTAACTGTTAGTTGTGAGCACGAAATGGAATGCCCTTTAAATTTGGATATCCAATAAATGCAAGAAACGTAGCGATTTTTACCAAATATGGCCTTTTGAGTTTGGACAAGAACGAAACTGGCCGTTTTTAACGTCAAAGAGAAACAACAAAAATGCCCCTTTTTGCCTTCATGTTTTTTTAGGGAAATCATCGTCGAAAAACCAAAACTCAACCATCATAACGAAATTCAGTCCTTTTTCTAGCTTAGAAATGACCTTTTTTGTTCATATTCTTCTCCCGAGCGTAGATACAGCCTTTTGTTCCAGTGCATTCGGGCCTTCCCGACATTTTCCACATCTTGAGCGCTTTGCATGCTGGGAACTAACGAGAATTTTTGACAGCGCCCGTTCCTTCCCCCGATTCTTTCACATATAAACTAAGTCTACAGCCACTCCGACCTACCGCCAAAATTTCCTGCTCGTGGTCATCTTCAGTACACAGAAATTCCAAAATATGTGGCGGTAGGTCGAGAAATTCATCAATAGTCGAGTCCCAAAGGTACTAAGTGTTCGACCGGCCAAATTCCCAGTTCGTCGAGTAACAAGCCAAATTCAACAACAAAGTACATCACCTTGCTCGATTCTTTGAGAAAGTGGACTCTTAGCTACCGCCACGCTTAATGATGCTCATCAGGCAGCCGCTAAAGATGAAAAATGGCTGTAAATTTAGCAGAAATCGCAAGCAAACCCAACTTGGGCCATCGTTGTCGCTTCACGGATAAAAAATAGCTACGTCAGAATGACGTTTTCAGAAACCTTGAGCCTCCAGTGCCTTAGGACAGCACCACTTTTCCCTGGTAGTTCAAATAAAGAGTCACGAATTGCTATTCATCGTTTATAGGTGGAAAATCACTCCGAAAATGTAAAAACCTGCGGTAGTCAATGGGTTAAATAACTTGGCTTTATTAAAATTAGCTTATGCGGTCTTAAACGTACAAAAACTGAGCTCTAAATTAAAAGCAATCGCCATCCAGGCCAAATAGCCAAGGTTAACTCTCACTAGAGGCTTCTAAAAAATAAAATTTCGACGGCGTCTCTGAGAAACGCTGAAACTGCCAGAACGGGTTGGAGCTTATGGATGCTTATGCGAGTGCAGTCAGTATGCGTCAGGTATCAGTTTTTCTGCTAACCTGCATGCAGTCGTCTTCGACGTTTGGTATCCCGAGAGGCGTTTGTTTGAAAACTTAATAGAGTTACGCATTCGATGTCAACACAAAGGCGCCTATTCAGAGAGTTGAACCATGCACTCGTTAGATCGAAAGGAAGTCCCCTTTTACTAACATGAACAAACACATTGTTATAAAGCTTCTATATGGAGACCTTAGTTAATAGAACTTAAATGTGACCTAGCTTGGTACGCCTATAAAATTGGCTTCTGACTCTGGTAGCTAACTTGAAACAAGGCTAAAATATACATTCCATCTGGATTGAACATTAAAGTTTCCATTTGAGAAAAACACTGATTGCCTATTGAACGTACTTTTCCACTTTAACCAAATGTTCAAATTCTTCCTTCACGAATCAAATTTGCAATAATTGCAAAGGAAAACAACACACACTAAAATCAGATAATCATTTTTGGTGTGCTCTTCCTAATGAGCCATGAAATTTCTAACATGAAGTTGAACGTGGGTTCAGTTGAGAGTTATTATAACTAATGTGACTCTCTTTCTCTACAGGAATATGAACCGGCATTTTCTGGGTTTACTTTCACGAATAGAGTGATTTTCTTTTGTCGTCAAATGATTAAGTGTGCGCTGAGAACCGCCGCAGCAACAAAAGTACTGGAAAATTGTCATTTGACTGGTTAGCAAACGTACCAGACACACCTGCGCGGCCCAGCAGTTGGTTGGTTCGATCAGCAAGTACACATTACGTGTTCGATCTGCTACGCGAGAACGTTCTAGAAATCAGACGCTATATTGCTTTGACGTAACTGTTTTTAACAAGACTATTGGACACTGACAACTTAATGTGATCTGGTAAGCTGAAGCCACTCTAAGGGCACTAAGGCCACATGGTAGCGAGCATTACCCCTTAAATCTACCAAAGCAAAGATTGAGCCCAAGCATTAGCAGCCATCGACAGCTGTTTCGGCCTTGTTATGCCTCATCAGCATGGCATAGTTAATGCTCAGGCTCAAGCACCCACATATCAATAAAACAAGCAGTGAAAACGTAAAGCTTGTGGGATTTGGCTGGAGTGACAAGGATACCTCACAAATTAATGTGAATTAGTGTAATGCTTGGGCTCAATCTTTGCTTTGATAGATTAAAGGGGTAATGCCCGCTACCATGTGGCCTTAATGCCCTTAGAGTGGCTCTAGCTTACCAGATCACATTAATTTGTGTGGTATCCTTGTCACTCCAGCCACATCCCACAAGCTTTACGTTTTAACTATTGGTCATTGAATCGAGCATTCTCAAAATTCTCTCTGGTCGGCATCAACACTCTTCTGATCTTTTAATCTAGTGGTGAATGAAACAAATGAGGCCATTTCCGAATTACCTTTGGCCTCGTTTTCAAAGCGGGGCTTTGAAAGGATGAACACCAGGCCTCGCTTCTATAAAAGGGGGCTATAGGTAATTCGGAAATGGCCTCATTTGTTTCATCCACCACTAGATTAAAAGATCAGAAGAGTGTTGATAGCACTTACTGTCAAAAGAAAATCAATTTATGTAAGTGGATATCTCTCACAAAGTCACAATCATACCCATTTTTCCAACTGTCATTCTAAAGTTATCGACTACCTAATTTGTGTAGCCCTTCTGTGTGATCTGTCTGCAGATTCACCGGCTTCAGTCTGTCTCTTCAAGTGAACTCCTATTTACTATGACGTTGTTAACTGCCACGCAGCGAAGGAGTATTTTTCCGTTTTGTCTATGGTCTTCAGTCTCTCTCGTCGGCCACGGGTCGGTCATCAAACATATCGAAGTTGACGTAATCTTTATCGCTGTAGAGATCAAGGTTCACGTAAATCTGTTTTGATGAAAACAAGAGAAGTACAATTGATATTGATAACTAACTGATAACGTATAGTACACAATGTTCGTAAGATAAGTTATTAGGTCGGGAGGTAATTCTGGATTGATGTCTGATCTTCTGGAAGCCAGTCTGTTCTAAGTTAGTAAACCAACTTTCCAGTGCGATCCGTTGGTGGTACGTAGTTAGTACAGTAGGTAAACGAACGGCGAGAAACGGTGACATCAACAATAACATTGCTGAGTCACATTTACTGACAAACCACACAATAGACTGGGACTTTGCTAAATGCAGTACCTACTGTTGCCAACAGCTTATCGCACCTTACAAACGACTTATTGACGATATCTATAACAGACAAAAAATAGACAAACCGACTAATTTGACCAACAAAAGACGGATCGAAATGCACCAATCGCGTTTTACAGTCAATAACATCAGTAACATCACGACTTCGTTGATCAATCAGATCAACAACCAGAGCACTTATATCCTGACAAATCACTTGACTCTGATGATGACTTCCGCTCATGTTGTCGAAACGTCAGTCAATGTCATCACAAAACAATCCTTCTCAGGGACTACACTCACCCGGACGATCGTACTTCACTTAGTTATAATGACTCCTGCGCTGAAACCATTTACAAAATCTACCATATTATTCTTCACTTTACCTTCTCATCAGTGATGAATCTTTTCAACGCTTTGCAAATCCACTGGAATGTAGGGCGATCTTCAGGTTTCTCCGACCAACATTGCGACATCACCGAAAATCTGTAAACAGGACACTTCCATTGAAAAGAGTTCTTCGTGTCATCGCTTACTTTATTAGGTAGGGTAGATTTTCTTGTTATTTCAGAAAGGTTATGATTCTTTGTAAAAAGAAATTTTGTGGATGATTACCAGTTCAGTGAACATCAATCAAGCGCAACCAAGCATGAGTAGTTCAATGAACGAACGAACGAAATAACGAGCGAGCGAGCGAGCGAGCGAGTGAGTGAGTGAGTGAGTGGGTGAGTGAGTGATGGATTGAGTCGGTCAATCAGTCATGAGGAGGAGGAAGTGAGATACGACTCCTAAAAACGACTGCGTGGGAGGCTAATCGAACAACGAATAAGGGCCTGTTCACATGGAGGTGGGGGACCCCAGGCAGGTGAGGTCCCCCACCTACCCGTGGTCCAAAAAAGCTAGCCTTCACATGCAATCCCGGGGCGCTGGGGTGAGGTTTAAAATGCTATCGTGTGGTCGCTAAGAAAGTATATTAACAAAGGAATTCAGAGATCATTGCCCGGATGAACCTCACCCCACCCCACCACCAGCATTCACATGGAGAAAACTCACCCCAGCGAAGCGGGTTACCAGCCCTGACTGACCGCCTCGGTTAGGTACCCCATCTCACATGTGAACGCTATCGAGAAAAAAAGAGAGATTGTATGGAGAGATTGGTAACCCCACCTAGGTGGGGAACCTCACCTGCCTGGGATCCCCCACCTCCATGTGAACAGGCCCTAAGTGACAAAAAGCGTCCAAAGGAAAATATTCTTTTCTTTGAGCACGAGCTGGACAAGATACTTACAGTTCCTCAGAAATATGGATTGGTCGTGGCATCCGATATCCTCTCTCCAACAAAGGCGCCACTTTTCTAGCCTTTACACCGGGATATGGCGAATCACCTGTGAAATATATTATACGGTATTTTTCAGTCGTTGTACGTCATGCCGGGATATACGCTTTCTATTCAATGAATTGACAAATTATCTCAATTTACCAATTGTGAATACTTCCCACAAGACAATGCCATATGACCACCTGTAATAGAAGAAAAGAAAAGAAGTACATTTTGCGTATTATCTGGAAAGTAAATGTAACATCAATTGTTCCAGATGATCTATTGTGTAGCGAGGCGATAGCGAAGTACAAGTAAAAAACAAAGAAACAAACAAAACACACTAAACAAGACACAAGTAATAACTAGTAACACGAAGCTACTTATGTCAGAATTAGATTTTATGTTCGGAATTATTCGTTGTCACGCCTACTGTTTTCTTATATGTCAACGCTTTAAATACCATAACGTACCAATTGGATGACTTCGTCTCACTTGTGCGCGAAAAAATCAATATAGAGAAATACCTCGTAGTCACTTCTAATAAGGAGGATGCATTCAAGAATAAATGGAACATTTTTCTGCTTTTATAATATCGTATTGTGACCTTTTTATTCTCGTCTTTTGTAGTGCAAGTGTAAGTAGTATAAGTATAGTGTAAATTTAATCAGTGTAATTATCTTGTAGTGCAAGTATAAGTACTGTAAGTACATTGTCACTAGTAAGTGTAGTTTAAGTATATATATTAGTATAATAAAAGTGCTGTGAGTGGTGTAAGTGTTTGTCCTGTAAATAAGATTGTATTTTAAAAAGATAACTCGTCATATTACATACCATACATACCAAAATCTCCTTACCACTAAATTTCATGTAAAATTGAACAGCTGGACTTTGAATGAAATTGGTATGAAAGGGCTACCTACACGTCACTCATTGAACTAGACTGGCCATAAAAGAGAGATTCTGGTGGCATCCACTTGACTGGTAGTCGAGCCTTTTAAATGGAATAAAAGACCAAAAGATGCTATTATCTGTGTAGCTAATAACCTGCAATGCATAAAATCTAGTTCCTAATTGTATCACTTAATGGCCGCGTATGTTGATGCCTCGACTTATCTAAAAAGTACTATCTAGTAATAGCTCACACTGAAACTGCCCCCGCCGTTAAGAATAACAGTACATTTTATATATCAACTGCACGAGAATAAATTCCACGTTTCTCGAAAACAGAATTCATAAAATGAGCAAGCATTCTGAAAATAACTGAAAATAATTGTACATTTTGTATTGCTGTTAACTTATGTTTATACCGTTTGTTGCTTGAAGGAAAACTTTAATTTGCATTCGCGTTTTCATTTGTCATTCTCGCGGAAAGGTGAGAATGCAATCAACGGCTACACAAGAATAAATTCCACGTTTCTCGAAAACAGAATTCAAAGACATAAAGCATTCTGAAAATTTCCTCACCTTTCTACGCGCGAGAATGAGAAATAGATGACAAATCCAAAGTTTTCCTTCAAGCAACAAACGTTATAAATATTAGTAAACAGCAATACATAATATATTATTCGAGCAACAAAGTGACTAATAGTTCTCTTGAAACGTAGCGTGACAGCTACAGCTGACTTCGAATTCGGCTGTAGGCCTAGAGCGTCTCAGTAACAGCTTTAGTCGTTGACTGAGTCTTTCAGACACTGGATGTGACTTGTGTCTGAAAAATCGTAGTTTGGAATAGGTTTTCTGCTGAGTCTTTCAGAATGGAAAAGATTTGTGTGCCTGAGTCTTTCAGCTGCTCTCAGTCGCTGGAAATGACTTGCACCGGGTATGTTTTTGTCACTCAGTTCGCAGTTTTGGATCAGTTCTCCAATCCCGCAAGCTTCTGCTTCAAAAGGCCGCAAGGTTTCTTATACAAAGTGTAACGGGAAATTTCTTCAAGTCTACTCTTAAACAAAGAAAAAAACTTAAAAATTCAAAACCTTTGTTACCTCGACAAACCATGTGCTTCTGGTGTTCACAGAAGCTATTACGCCTATATTTTAAGCAGTGACGTCTTCATTACCCACAACTCCGTTCGGCTATTACGGATGCACGTCATCAACTCCCAGAACCTCAAGCGCGCTCAAATGGTTGAAACGTCACCAACTCCCAGAACCTCAAGCGCGCTCAAATGGTTGAAACGTCATCAACTCCCGGAACCTCAAGCGCGCTCATTTTAGCCAACTCGAGATTTCGTCCGGTATTTTGACTATATCATAATACTGTAAGCAGTTTGTATATATACGCGCGGAATACAATGATGCCTCCTCGGGTTTTGGCCTCTGGGCCAAAACCCTGCAGGGGCAATTATCATTAACCAAACTCTACTTATTATTATTACTTCCTTATGTTCTATGTCTTCTTATAGGTTTTTCTCTACTCGTGTAAGATGCTAGCTATCTGTGAATGTATGTGTATACCTATTCGTTCATTTATTTATTTGATTATTTATTTACTAATAATCTATTTTACCAAATTTGATTGTACGTAACACAACCCGCCTTAATTAGCTTTGCTATATGGGGGTTGAGTATTTCCATAAATTGTAAAATTTGAAATTATTGAAATAAAATGCTGCTGATGACGTTGACGATGACGATGACGATGACGATGGCCATGGCGCGCGATGACGATTATAACATGCTAATGAGAATTACCGGGATTTATCGGTGATCATGGTAATGATTGATGATGATGACAAACTTTTCTAAGTGCTGGAAACAACAACGGCAACGACAATGAAAAGACTACTAAACAATAGGTTTAATGGCCCAAAACTAAAGCCCTGTATGTGCATTTTAGAAATTGGTAAATTCCCTTCCCATTCTCTCCTAGTTCAAAAAAGTGCACGCATGATGGCATGATGGTATCTCTCTCTCTCTGTCTCTCTCTCTCTCTCTGTCTCTCTCTCTCTGTCTCTCTCTCTCTCTCTGTCTCTCTCTCTCTGTCTCTCTCTGTCTCTCTCTGTCTCTCTCTCTGTCTCTATCTCTCTCTCTGTCTCTCTGTCTCTCTGTCTCTCTGTCTCTCTGTCTCTCTCTCTCTCTCTCTCTCTCTCTCTCTCTCTGTCTCTCTCTGTCTCTGTCTCTGTCTCTCTCTCTCTCTCTCTGTCTCTCTCTCTCTGTCTCTCTCTCTGTCTCTCTGTCTCTGTCTCTGTCTCTGTCTCTCTCTGTCTCTCTCTGTCTCTCTCTGTGTCTCTCTGTGTCTCTCTGTCTCTCTGTGTCTCTCTCTGTCTCTCTCTCTCTGTCTCTCTCTCTGTCTCTCTCTCTGTCTCTCTGTCTCTCTCTCTCTCTCTCTCTCTCTCTCTCTCTCTCTCTCTCTCTCTCTCTCTCTCTCTCTCTCTGTCTCTCGCATTTTAATTCTAGTAATACTCATTGAAATGACAGCGAGAGTTGTATTCCTTCTGACGTGCGTAAATATCTATCCCTAGTACCGCAAGCCAGGGGTTTTAAAATTGCGTCTTTGGATATTGCTACTCTCCCTGCTCAAATCGATGAGTTGAGACTCTTTATGGCTGATAAAAATCTGGATGTTTTAGCCATTAACGAAACAAGACTAAGTGATTCAATTGATAACTCTTGCATCCACATCCAAGGATACGACATAGTCAGAAGGGATAGAAATCGTAACGGTGGAGGAGTATGTCTCTATATTCGCTCTTCAATAAATTTCAAAACACGATCAAACCTCATGAGCGATATCTACGAGG
>JAEMWC010000610.1:97500-215000 GCA_016490735.1 Pachyseris speciosa | reverse complement strand
GCTCTGCCCCTCCCTCGACTGAGAACTCTTTTAAATAATGAACTGACTTTCCCCGCGTGCACGCTAAATGTTTACCTACCAAGAATACTATAAGTGAAGCCTTTGAAAGTATGAAAGGTTTTACCTTTAAGAGACTTCACAGCCACAGCAATGTTTCCCATAGTCGCCTTGAAAACTTCAGCAAAGTTGCCGCTTCCCAGTAATCTCAAAAACTTGATATTTCCTCGTTCCAGTTCGAAGAAGCGAATGTCACTTGTACCTATACAGTGCAAGCCATTATCGGTTTGTGCTGTTTCTGGTACTGGTACTGGTTCGCCTATGTGAATCTCTTCTATTTCCTGAGCATTATTCACTAAGGAATAGTTAAAAACCGAGATTGGATGTTATATTAGAACACAAAAAAACAATTATACAAGCTCGTAGCCACAGAAGTGAGGGTGGGGGCCAGGGAGAGTATTTAGCTGATACGTGGAGACTCGCGATAACATTTAAGCAATAAATGAATATAAATATATAGATGAGAAAACGATTGAATTGATAAATAATAATTGATCCATGTTTACCATGCGCAGCTTGTAAAACGGCTAGTCTTTGCTCTAATCTGTTTTGTGCCTTTCTGGGAAAAAAGAATAGGGAAAA
Organism: Pachyseris speciosa; assembly: GCA_016490735.1. NCBI lineage: Eukaryota > Metazoa > Cnidaria > Anthozoa > Scleractinia > Pachyseridae > Pachyseris > Pachyseris speciosa. The sequence goes on along the minus strand of JAEMWC010000610.1, from coordinate 214,361 downwards.
TAAAAAAGACAACAAACTAACAACAACAACGATGGACCAAGTGATGAAAACAAATAGTTCATTTTGACTGATCAATATTTGCCTGTTATTATTACAATTCATGAAGGAAATACTTTAATGAGTGTCTCAAAGTTTAATGTAGACAGGGCTAAAATTTATGTCCGATTCACTTTGCCAAAGTACACCAAAATCTAAATATTTGTGTAAGGCTGGATAGATGTACGGTAAAAGTTTCGAAGTCTTTCCGATAATTCGGGTTTTATCAAGTCCTAGTTAGACTTGGTAAAACACTCTTGCCAGTTTACCAAACACTGCATGGAAAAAAAAAACGTACAAAAACAAACAAACAAAAGAGGAAGTGCAAGAAAATCACCTTTGTCGATAAACATATACACCAAACAACGTAACGACGATCGCGATGGAAAGAATAGCGCCAAGTATTACACACACGATAATGTAAATGTAAATAGTAGTATCCGAGCCATCTGAAAAAGAAAATAAATATCATGTATCATGCAATAACTAAGGTATCGTAGATAAAATATCACCAAGCAATCCATATCAAGGCCCAAACTATTATGATTTGGTACATGCTGAAATACCGCGTCTACAGTCTCCCTTGTCACTCTATTCCTGGGTTTTATTCTTTTATCCGTGACTTGTAACAAATGGGATTTATTTTTTAAGTCCGTTTTGGTTACTTTTGTTATTGATTTCTACATGACATTAAAGTTGACCACCCGTGCGTGCTGGCATCACTAAACTAAAACGAAAACCGGAAACGGCAAAAACCATTTTCATAAACCACAAATGAGAAATAAATCACCACAAACCAATTTTGTTCAATGTCCTCATTTTCCTGGTCACACTAGAACTTCGCCCTGCGTTGTTTTCCGCTGTCACCTATGGTCAGTGAGCATTCATTGTTAACACTATCTTTCTTAACCTTTTTAGCTCATGGATGACGTAGTCATGCCATGAGGTATAGGAGGCACTTTGATGTCACTCACTCGCTCACTCAATTCTGATTAATGTATTCATTAAACCTGGATGAAACATTTCTTCTGTTCCTCCCCTGGTAAGTATTGTATTTAGTCCACGCAGGCCTCTTTGCTCAAGGTTTGCAAGTTTCAGGGAATATTAGAAATACGTGGATTCTTGCTGGACTGTTCATGAATCATGAAGTGAATATGAATGGCCTCGATCAGAGCATGTGAAGATTGTAAAGCGGATAATCTTTCGTCCGGTCCTCTTAAATATACCTTTGTGGAGCTGGAAAGTGGAAAGCTGATATGATTAAGTACACATGAAACACAGGCTTCCCAAGCTCAAAATTCGACTCTGCATCAGCTTGTTTTTATAGAGAATTGTATGGGAAAGTCGCCGGTTTGTAAAAAAAAAAAATGTGTAAATAACTATCTAATCAGAAATAAAGTTTTCCTACCTCAAATGTGTCGCGTACTTGTCTCTTGTGCCGATTTTGAAGCCATTCTGAAGCCGTTTAGTGAAGTTTTTCGAATTTTGAGCTTGGGAAGCCTGTGTTTCATCATCGCTTTTAAGATATCAGCGTGCAATTTTCGTCGATTTCCATCTTCAGTTCTCGCAGCTTGTGTACTTAATCATATCAGCTTTCCACTTTCCAGCTCCACAAAGGTATATTTAAGAGGACCGGACGAAATTGCTTTTCCTATCGACGATTTTTCTTGTTACCCGAAGGAAGAATGCAGCAGGGAGGAATGAATGCCTTAATAATCAAAACAAGTTATTTCGATGCCACTAGCACTGAAAGGCGCGGTTGGAATTCAAGACAAGAGAACAGATAGAAAACAATGCCAAAAGCATATGTTTTCATAGAAAACTAGGCATGCTATGGCCACCGAGTGTTTGGAAATAAATTTCCTGCGACCGTCAGCAAGGAAATAAGAAATTTACTATCCTCAGGCGCTTTGGAAAAGGACCAAAAGCAATTAATTTGTTTTAGCAAAGGATTGAAACTGTTGGAACATTCACCAATGAACTGAATCCCCCGTCGCATTAATTATGAGTACTGCGTGTTGTTGCATATTAGGTTAAAGCTTAAATCTTATGTTTGACACATCATACAACGTCGCAATCACTACACCGAATCAACGTAAACAAATTAACCAGCAGAGCTTTTCTACCAAAAAAACCCGTATTTAGACATGCAACACATTTGTTTTGGGAGAAAAATATGATCGATTTTACTGCTTAAACTGAGACAGGCACGTATTGAATTCTTATTTATCGAAGATGAGATCGAAAATTACTCATGATTTACTGAAATGTCTGAAATAGCTTTCCAAGTCGGAGGCATATTACAATGGATGCTATTGTTATTTAATGGGATGTAAATGAAATAGCCGCGTATTCTGAAATCTAGCCGCCAAAACACAGATCTCGTTCAGGAAGTCTATATCCTTTGGCTTAAATAAACGATCAGTATGAAAATTAGTTTTGAAAGTAGTTCTATATTGTGGCAGAAATGTAACTTTCGGGGTGTCACACAACACTCTCTTTGATGGGAGGTTGCGTGCGGGTGAGAATGCAACATATCCAGTCTAGTTTGAATAATAAGTTAGAAAAGCTCTTATTAGTTAAGTGTAGATCGCAATAAGTGTAGCAAGATCCATCCATGAGCTGGCTCAGGGGAGCAGTTGATTACAATCCTAAGCCTGGGCAGAGGGAGGGGCAGGGAGGCATACATAATGTGCCCCCTTCGTGAGTTTTAACAACTTAAGCTATGATGATGAAACTGTGAGAGCAGACATGGTGAAAATGCCCCTTTTGATCGATCTGATAGTAATTTAGAAAGCCTTGAGGCGACCTTTTACATTCAGGAATGTTCAATTGACAACTACAACGAAAGCGGGTGACGTTACGTGATTTGGGAAGTATGCCATCATTTCCAATTTCAAGTAGCTGTCATTGTGAATCTGCCGCCTTGGATTTCTAGATTTCCACAACAAACATTCAAATAGCAATTACAAGTGACCAAAAAGTCATAAAAACAGTAGGGAGGCACTAAATGAATGTTTCAATTCTTGATAGACCTGTTCGTCAAAATGTAGTTGCCGTCATAAGTTAATTTGAGGCCAATAAACATTAACATGCAAGAACGGCATGTTATTAGATAAATACCAAGATGAAAAAGATGTCAAAACCTTATGACGCTACTGAACATGACCCCCAACGGTAGAATGCATTGGCAAACTCAGTATGTATTTTTGTTAATTGGTTATTAAACAAAAGTACTAGTATTTACCACAAAGCTATATGTTTTTCCATGTTTAAGACCAGAAACAAAAACAGCTGAGCTTGTTGTCTTGATGGTGTGTGTATCCCCTGGATCATCCACTCTGGTGTAGGTTACGTAATAAGCCCGGATGATGCCGTTTTCTTGGTGTAGTTTCCATGAAACGTAAATCGTAGTGTCACTTATCAGTTTAAGAAACACTTCTGGTCTACCAGGAGCTAAAATAGGATACATAAACCACTAAATTATAAAATGCATATGTTTCAAACGTTTCAAGAGCTGCCGGTGATTTAACCTGTCAGTCAGTCAGTCAGTCAGTCAGTCAGTCAGTCAGTCAGTAAGTCAGGAAGGCAGGCAGGCAGGAAGGCAGGCTGGCATGCAGTCAGTCAGTCAGCCAGCCATCCAGTCAGCCAGTCAGGTAGGCAAGCAGGCAGGCAGCCAGTCAGTCAGTCAGTGCAGCCATGCAGTCGCCAGCCAGTCAGTCAGTCCGTCAGTTAGTGAGTCAGTACAGTTTCGTTTCAGTTTTGTCAGTACGTTTCAAGAGCTGTTGGTGATTTAACCTGGTCAGTCAGTCAGTCCATCAGGCAGGCAGGCAGGCAGGCAGGCTGGCAGGCAGGCAGGCAGGCAGGCAGGCAGGCAGCCTAGCAGCCTGTCAGTCAGTCAGCCAGCTAATCAGCCAGTCAGCCAGGCAGCCAGCCAGTCAGTCAGTGCAGTCATGCAGTCAGCCAACCAGGCAGTCAGTCATTCAGTCAGCCAGCCGGTCAGTCAATCAGTCAGTCCGTCAGTTAGTGAGTCAGTGCAGTTTCGTTTCAGTTTCGTGAGTACGTTTCAAGAGCTGTGGGGGATTTAACCTGGTCAGTGAGGCAGGCAGGCAGCCAGCCTGTCAGTCAGTCAGTCTGCCAGTCAGTCAGTCAGCCAGCTAGTCAGCCAGTCAGCCAGTCGGTCAGTCAGTTAGTCAGTAAGCGAGCAAGTCAGTCAGTCTGTCAGTCAGTCAGTCAGCCAGCCAGTCAGTCAGTCAGCTAGTCAGTCAGTCAGTCAGTCAGCCAGTCAGTCAGTCATTCAGTGCAGTCACGCAGTCAGCCAGCCAGCCAGTCAGTCAGTCAGTCAGTCAGTCAGTCAGTCAGCCAGTCAGTCAGTCAATAAGTCAGTCAGTCAGTCAGTCAGCCAGTCAGTCAGTCAGTCATTTAGTGAGTCAGTGTAGTTTCGTTTCAGTTTCGTCAGTACATTTCAAGAGCTGTTGGTGATTTCACCTGGTCAGTCAGTCAGTTAGTCAGTCAGTAAGTCAGGCAGGCAGACAGCCAGTCAGTCAGTCAGTCAGTCAGCCAGCCTGTCAGTCAGCCAGCCAGTCAGCCAGTCGGCCAGTCGGCCAGTCAGCCACTCAGCCGGTCAGCCAGCCAGTCATTCAGTCAGTGATTCAGTCCGTCATTTAGTCAGTCAGTCAGTCAGTCAGTCAGTCAGTGCAGTCACGCAGTCAGCCAGCCAGCCAGTTAGTCAGCCAGTCAGCCATCCAGTCAGTCAGTCAGTCAGTGAGTCAGTGCAGTTTCGTTTCAGTTTCGTCACTGCAGTTTCATTTCAGTTTCGTCAGTACGTTTCAAGAGCTGTTGGTGATTTAACCTGGTCCGTCAGTCAGTAAGTTAGGCAGGCAGACAGTCAGTCAGTCAATTAGTTAGTCAGTCAGTCAGTCAGTCTGCAAGTCAGTCAGCCAGCCAGCCAGCCAGTCAGCCAGTCAGCCAGCCTGTCAGTTAGTCAGTCAGTCAGCCAGTCAGGTAGGGAGGCAGGCAGGCATCTAGTCAGTCAGTCAGTCAGTCAGCGAGCCAGTCAGTCAGTCACTTAGTCAGTTAGTCGGTCAGTGCAGTCACGCAGTCAGCCAGCCAGTTAGTCAGTCAGCCAGTTTGCCAGTTGGTCAGTCAGTCAGTCAGTCAGTCAGTTAGTCAGTCAGTCAGTCAGTCGGTCAGTCAGCCAGTCAGTCGGTCAGTCAGCCAGTCAGTCATGATCAGTCAGGTAGGTAGGCACAATGTCTTTTTGCGCATTCTTTAAGAAGGAAATGATGATTTGCATAGGAGCATGCTAGTGTAAGTACAGAATATTTTGGGATCAGACAAACTAGCTCGAGTGTTTTGCAATAACGAAGATCTTCTTTGTTAATAATTTTTAGCAGAAAACAACATTAGATATTACAATTATTAAAAATAAATCTTCGATGAATTTTCGGGGTGAAATACACAAGACTGTGTAGAGGTTTCCTTCAATCTCGTCGGTCTCCATTTGGGAGGGAAATAGTAATTCTCAATTCAAACTAAACTCTAAAACCTGTTTTCAAACAGACTGTAATGAATTAGGACCAGAGAATGGATAAAGCCGTCTTCAGTTAAGATGAACGTCGTTTCAGTAAGCTTAACTCTTGAGCCCGGTTTTCACTAGCGACGCAAGCACAAGCGCAAGCATAAACGCAAGCTCAAGAGCGCTTATTTCACTGTGAAAACGGGCTTAACGCAAGCATACGCATAAGCGCAAGCACAAGCGCAAGGATCAAAATATTTCCTTTTGCTTGCACTTATGCTTGCGTTCGCTTGCGTAATGTTCGTTTTCACCTGGCATAAGCTACTTGTGCTTGCACTTATGCTTGCGCTTATGCTTGAGCTTATGCTTGCGCTTGTACTTCCGTCGCTAGTGAAAACCAGGCTTTACAGACAAGAAGATGCCTTGCTTTTCGTATGGCGAAAATAGAACAAGATCAAGAGCTCTGCATTTTCACCTTAGTCAGTTTAGTTTCTTGGGCAACATAAAACCGTGTGTAACCTCCTCAAACGTATTAAGACAACTCTTTGTCATTAAGTGCTTGCGACTTACTTGCTTCTGGTGTTCTGATGGCAATTATTGAGACGTTTCCTTCCACTCCATGTCTGTCTTTGGCAACCTTACTCACCCTGTTCCTTGCATAGATATTAAAAGTGTAAGTCACGTATGGGGAGAGATTTGTCACAGTCACTTGAGTCCCGTGTATTCCCACCGCGGCTGGTATGTAGCTGACCCCGCTCCCACAGGCCTTCTCCAGACAATTCGCCTTGTCAATGTTACAATGCTTATGACAAATGACATCATAAAACACGTGAGTTGATTCTCCAGTTATTGCAGGAGGCCGCCATGTTATTTCCACTGCAGTTTCGTTTACGAATGTAGCATTAATATTCCTTGGGGCCGACGGCACACCTTAAAAAGGGTTTCAAAAAAGTCACTTGGCATTTCGACCATTTTACTTAAAAGAATGATGATAACAATCGTGATGACGACAATAACATGAATACAATTTGTCATTATAAAGGCCCAAACAACTCCTGAAATCTGGTTTCTACCTCTGTGGCTTGTTTTAAATCCCAGGTTTTCTCAACACGAGAGATCTTCTGGGCGTACGTTTTTCACCTGAGGTTCAAATGCCGATGGGGCGGCCACGGTATCATAGTCGTCATTATACACATTAACAGTGAATTAAGCTATCGTAGTAGAGTTAAGAAAAGTTAAGCCTGTCTGAAATAAAAGCTGTGGCTAACTAAGAATTGCTTTAAATCGATTAAGCCCGAGTTAGGTGTGACACTTCATCGCCTTAACTCCAACATCTCTTTCCTCCAGGTCAGGATACTTCTTTTTTGCTTTTGAATCTTTTGAAAGCAAGATTTAGCCAACAGATTACTGAACTGTCTGTACAAACAAAACAAATCAATACCTGTGCAGTTGTTACCACTCTGGTCGTTGAAAGTTTCTTTTGGGCATTCTTTAAATAGGAAATATAAATCAGTTAGCCACCAATGAAAAAGTAACTCTCGGGCGTACAAGTAATCAAATCAATCAATCAAACTGGCACTCATTAATTATTGTTATTATGCCCTCATTTATGACGAGAATTATTCGGTTATAACGTCGTACAGTCGTTTTACATTGCCACTTCATAACATGACCCATGTTGCTTTTTTTTTAATTTTATCTCAGACCACAAACTCAGATGAAACATAATTACCCGAAATAGATAGCAAGATGCTAAAATATATATGGACTGTTGGCAGTCTCTTCCAGATAGTCGAACCGCCATACGGCACGGTGAGCAGCAGTGCGGCGAGGAGGAGAGGGCGTAAAAAGACTACAGAGAGGCACCTCAGTCCAGCCGCGCTATTGGCGCCATCCAGAAAGGACTGCTAGCAGTCTACAATACATATGGTTTCCCAAAATGAAAGCTGTTACAGATAAGTCAAAGATTTCAAGAAGGATGTTGGATCAATTAGATTGTAGACCCAGGGCCAGTAAGAAGATTTGTAACTTATTACTTTCGGGTAAAGTAGCTCAAGTGTCTGGTCATTGTAGATCTCTTTCGGTAATTCTTTTCAGCGCAAAAGTGAAACAACAAAACAAAACAATCATGGCGACCAACTGACGAGGTCTTTAAACGAAATTAGTTTTGTATTCGCATATGCAAATTGGTGTGTTGAAAGTATATGCAAATGGGGCTTTTTCCTGATAAAAACATGATGCCTAGTAATATTTTTTTAGTTTCAACGAACACAATTTCGCAGCAAAAGTGAATCAGTTGAAATCTAATCCGTGACACATAACTACAGACAATTAATCTGCTTTTCATGTAAGTTTATAGGAAGGACGAAGGAGATGATATTTCGCAATCCACGTGAATGAGACCGACAAGTGCAAACGATTTTCTAACGCAAAAAGTAAACCTCAAACAAGAGAAATGAGGGAATGTCCCTCATTTTTTTCTTGACGTTATATCACTTTTATAACCCCTTGGGTTGATTCTTCTTTGACGTCAGGCAATAACGCAGCGAATTTGTCTTTTGATGAGAGGCATATTATCTTATTTTACACTGTGGTATAATCATATATGTATCTTTTAGGGTTTTCAATGGGCATACCTTCACATATTCCGTTATTGTTCTCCATCCCTTCCTTACAGACACATCTCTCTTGAAGCTGACTGGAATTCCATTCACCGCTGCTTTCACAAGAAACGATTAAGCTGCCCTGTACGCTTTGAGCTGAGTTCGGTGCACACTTTCCCGAGACAAAAAGTGGTCGATTTGGTAAAGCAATGGTTTGAGGGAAGGATACCAAGCCCTCGGCAAGAGTTTGTTCAGGACAAAAACGGTACGAGATTTTAACTGACGATAAAAGTGCACAGGCACCTTCGTCATGAAATGCAAGCACAATGTACTTGGTTTTTACCAGTAATGGTATTACTGTGGTTGTTTTCAAACCAGGTGTATGAAGGTTGAAGGAAGAAATATTTCGATATAAACTATAGTTCGTCAGCGGGCTTGGAATATGCGAAACATCTCTACTTGTGTTTGATTCCATGACATAAGCATAAAACACCTCCTTGCAAGACTTGTGGTGGCTTTGATCACAATGCATACTTATGAAATAAGTAACGGTAATATCTACTTTCTGAGCTTCTCCAACTTCTATGTATTCATTGCTATACAGCCAGCTGTTTGGCTCTTCGTAAACATCAATATCACAAACTTTATAGCCGCGGTCTCCTGTTACGTGCTCCCACTGAAAAAAAGAAGAGATTACAAGGTTGTAAACAGCACATGGACTAGGAGATAACTCTTTCTCCAGGGAACAGACAAGCTTTACCAGGTCGAGATTACCACCATCAAGATGGATGCCATTAATTTTGAAGACGTTCTGAATGGAATAAATAATTAATTAGATTTGAGGAGAGAAAGGTAAAGTTTTTATTGCACAATGTAGAATTGTTTAAAGGTGTTATAGTCTAAATTAATGATTTAACCTATTCATTTTATACATTTTCCTTAAGCCTCTTTATTTGAGATGATGACTGGGTGATAATGACTATTATAGCAAAGTTGATGCAGTGGAACAAGATAATTCAAGCTCTTACCCCTATCGCGAAATTGCCGTTTCCTCCTGTTGTAGGCTTGTCGCTTGCCCACACCCATTTCTTGTTTGGGAGCTTTCGTTGGGGTTGTTCATAAATGAGGACTGTAGGAGAAACACGAAGAGATTAACATTATTTTGAGAGCGGTCTTGCCTAAGTTTCAACTTAGTTACCGGGTGAAAGGAGGGGAAGTGAGTGGGATGTATATAAACAACATTCTTTCTATATTAGTTTATAACATAATTTATATTTCGAGGTTACCTTCATCCAACAAAACGCCATGGAAAAGACATCCTAGATCAACGATAGCCAAAAGATAGCAGTGTAAGAAATTGGCCATCTGTCCCAAAGTGCTGCAGAAAAATAAATGACAAAGTTGTATCGTTTGACAATCAGCCAGCTGTCTTCCAGTTATTCTGTACGAATTAATGCCATTTATCAAGACGCTCATCGTAGCAACGCTTCTGGGGTTCATTTAGCTGGTGAGAACTTTAGACGTACATTATTCAACCTTTGGAAAGGGATCAAATGATCAATGATCAAATTTGCAGTTACAGATCCAGTGAAATGTTGCTTTCGCATGGCATTCGGACAGACAGTGCTTTTGATTCAAGAGCAATGTTTGCCGTATTTGTGTCATATTTACGTCCACTCCAAGACCTCGTTTTGAATGGTAAAACACAGGTAGACGGCCAATTCTATTTCGTTTATATTGTTTTAACGTAAGTGAAATCTTTATTTGTACCAACGACAACACCAACAACAAGAAATAAACGATTTACAAACAATTAAAATTAAATACAAAATAATGGTACTCGCTGTCTGGAATGACCACGAGGCTAAAAACACCAAACAGCCATTGTGAGTAAGCTAAAATAAGCTAAAATAATCTAAGCAGTCGGTACATGACAAGATGATTACTTAATTAAATAAGAATTCACACACAACAAAGCACTTAACACTCACTAAACAGGTATTAGAGAGCTAAATCTTACATTTGTGAGCTCGTAAGACTCGAAAGCTTACTGTACAACAATTTACTAAAAGACGTTCTTAGGTTTGATTCTGAGCATTTAGTCGGAAAAAACGCTATGAATGTCACGGACAGAGTTAACATTTACAAAATTGAAACATTTTTATTCTAAACCTTTATTCTAATCACTCACTGGCCTTTGATAGAGTATACCACGTGCATTTTAAGCGTCATGCAATAGAACCTCCCTTTACGACCCAGCACCACCCATGAGAGACCCGACGTTTCCAAAATACCATAATTTTGATGTTCTTGGTACCTTTCGTAAGCAACCATGGCCAAGTTAGAGCAGACAGTTTGAAATTTTCTATTGTTCTTAACCTCCTGTAAGCGACCACTTGTCACGTAATCCTCTCCTGCCCCCCAGGGGAGGCTAAAATTGTTAGCCGTCACATTGTCGCTCTCTTGGCTAATTCCGGAGATGTCAAACCAGATTTTTTTTTTTTTTTTACATATATAGGCTTGGTCAAAAAGTACGGGGGTCTTTCATTTCATTGTAATGAAATATCATTATTATATTAATTGTTTTAATAAGAGGGATTTTTATCAACCTCGTTCCCAGGGATTTTCCCTAGAAAGAAAAATGGTGCCATTTTTCTTTCTACGGAAAAGCCCTGGGAACGAGGTTGTATTTTTATAACAACTTAAAAACTCATTAATAATTCATGAAGGAAATACAAAAGAAATTAATTTTTAACGAGTGTCCATATCTGATAAAGAAACGGCTCAACTTTACATCCGATTTTCTAGACCAAAAAAACCCAAAGTCTAAATTTTAGTGTAAGAATGGATAGATGTACAGTGAAGTTTTTTAAGCCTTTCAATAAATTCGCAATGTTCTTATTTTTTAAGTCCTAAGACACTCGGCTGCGCCTCGCGTTTTAAACTTGATAAAACACTCCTGCTCATTTATTAAACATTACTTAATTTCGGTTATATCACGGTATTTGAATAATATATAGAAAAATAAATTGCAGAAACAAAGCTGTCCAGATTTAAATGTGTGGCCAACTATTACAGCAAAACTAAGCATTCAATTATTGAAAGACCTTGAGAAATTAGCGAGCAGATTGAATTGGTCATAACGGGAGAGAATAGAAGAGTATACTTGCTAGGAGAACACGTGCTCGACTCCATTTGCGGTCGTAAAAGAGACGATCCAAAAGCTTTATAATTGATAGCGCACTATCAAGTAAGTCAACAGCCAAAACATACATGAAACGGAAGCAAGATATAGATCAGCTGGGCCCAGTTGCTCGAAGCATGGTTAGCGTAATCCCGCAATCCATGACAACCTATAGGTTTTAATACACCGTAACCAATGGTTAACGCTAACCATGCTTCGAGCAACTCAGCCCAGTTGTAAATGCAATCATTGTAGCTGGTCCAAGTGATATCCAAGGTCCTTGATCTTTGCTATTAATGACTCAAAGTGTAGACCTCCCTGTGGTCTGAACTTTCGTAAGAGATCATCTCTCGCAAGCGACCGCCACTGACGCCACTGACGTTTTCAGTGGTCGCTTGCGGGCGGTTCAACTGCATTTGCCAACTGTATTAAATTTGTAGGGATGCATCGGTCAAATTGGTAATCATCGCATCAGGTTCAGGAAAATGGAATGGTTCCGGAATGCTTGAACGTTTAATACATGGGTCGGCCGACTTTCATCCACGTTTTGTGGTTTATGCTAATTAATGGACACTAAAGATATCAGTATGTAAGGGTTATTGGCCTGGAATGAGGGGATATGTGCTATATTCCCCTCGTGGCGCGCCCGAGGGCGTAGCCCGAGGGCACGCCACGAGGGGAATATAGCACATATCCCCGGGGAACAGGTCAATAACATGCTTATTTGTCACTTGGTGAGGTTTCCTGAAGAAACAAAAGGCCATTAAATAACGAAAAACTCATTTTCTACTTGATAGAGTTTTATTTTAAATTTAATTTTTAACGGCGGATTGTAGGCTGTAAAATTGGGACTGTAAACACCTTTTTCTGATTTCGGTTTTTTTGAATTTTTTTCAACAATGCGCATTTTGTTTACTGGTACACGGTGGGATTGAATTTTGTTTTGTATTATTTACATAACAATATGTATAGACATTTTCTTTTGTCTTCTGGAATGCGTGGTTAACATGTTTATTACTTTAATTTGCATAAACAACACTGCATTCAGTACAATACACGTGGTTGAACCGCTGCTGTTTAATTTTGCACTCGGTGACGGCGACGGAACTCGCAAAGGGTGTTCCGGAAAAGCTTGTTATGGAGCGTACAGGGCATAGAAATGCTTCATTTCTTCATACGTATCAAGTAGAAAGCGTTAAAGAACAAGAAGCTTTTTCCGATGTTTTGCAAGGTGTCAAGGAGTCGTTTTTGGTGCCGTAGCCTCCGAAGAAGAAGACATGCTTAGTGAGCAGTGAAGTGAGGAGCGACTATTCCAAATTCAATTTCAAGAATTGTAGTATCACGTTCAATCACAAATGATACTTGAAGTAGTGGTATTTGTGAAGTTATTTAATAATAATAAAGAAGGCGTTGATATTTTGGGAATTTTGAAAGTTCGTTTCTTTTTAGCTTGCGTGCAGACGTCTCCTACTTCCTTCCCTTTCTATTTCTATTTACGTCTTCCTATTTCTTTCCCTTTTCCGCGTATAACAAAGGAAATAGGAGACATCTGCACGCAGGCTATTTCTTTTTAAGCGCGATGATTTTTATTCATAAACGCTCTCATTGAGAGGGGAATAAGTGGAGCAGTACATGACGAGGTGGGGGAATATATATTTCCCCTCCTTCAGCTATTGTTTTCAGCCCCGCTCTCCCCTTTTACAATCAAAGCCGCACCTAGGTTTTCAGACAGTTGGTAATAGAGTGCTAAAGTGTGACGTCACAAACATTAGAATTTTTGATATTATGGGATTTGTTGAGATTTTTAGAAAGAGCAAGATGAAAGATGCTAACTTGCCAAAAATCAGCATTTTAAGGCAAATTGGCTCTGAGATATTAGCACTCTTATGCTCTGCTGACTCCATACAAATCCTTCTAAATTTGACTCGGTTCACAACGTTAGGAACTGAGTAATATTTAGAAGGATTTGTATGGAGTCAGCAGAGCATAACGGTGCTAATATTTAATAATAATAATAATATATAGGCTTATATAGCGCTGTTTCTAGAAATTCAACAGCGCTTTACAATATTCACAATTAAAATAATAAAAAAGATAATCATTAAAGCTAATCAATTAAAAACTAAAACTATGAAATAAAGTAACGCTTAAAAAGAAATGTCTTCAACTTAGATTTGAAAACAGTCAGTGAATTACAAGATCTTATATCGTCTGGAAGACTGTTCCACAGTGCAGGGGCAGCTCTCAAACTGTAAGAAAATGCTGATTTTTGGCAAGTAGGTCTTTTTGGTCGTGTTATTTCTGAATATCCGAACAATTCCCAACAAATTAAGTTTTTATGACGTCATCACTTTAGTACTCTGTGCATAAGGGGCTATTAAATATATTCAACCGAAAAGAACAAAGGAAACCGAGCCAAGTGACAAATAAGGGCGGAATATAAAGAGAGCTAATATTAGTTACGGACGATTGAATAGGCAAAACGTGCATGACCAAATCTACTTGACAGTGAGAAGGAACTTTCACTGACATATTTTTTTAAAAATGAAGATTGCAAGATCGTTAATCGCATTCATATTCACCTGAATCTTTTTTGGGGGCATAAGTGGGATCGTCTTTGGGTAGTGAAAACACAATAAATTGTGTTCTTATAAATGGCTTTTCTATGCAAGTCGAAGTTTTTGTTGATCGAAGGTTTTCTGCATTTAAAAGGTGGCAGGCCTTGCATGAGCATTTCTCTGAAACTTAAACGCGCACATCGATCGAACAATGAAATATGTTAATTTTTTGCTTGAAATATTTGTAAATTATTCTTTCAGAGGGATTGTCGAATAAAATTTGTGTAATTGTACAGTAGTAACGTCTTTGTTGTTTGTCTTTTTCCGACGTCGTCTCGGGAAACATGAGGACTCTGGGGAAAATATAATTTTATTAACTGTAACTTCTTCCCTCTGGAAGATTCGAGAATTACTCATTTACTATCAGTGCACATGTTAAGAACGAAAGTGGCTTCTGTCAGACGCAGTTAGCTTTTTCCCCTAAATAGACCATTGACAAAGAACACAAAGTACTTTCACTTCTTTCTACTTTAGGCATACGCAGTCAATCGATCGAGTACCACGTCTGGCCGCCAGTCTGCGCGTCGCCGTGCATTGACGCGCAAAACAAAAAAATATAATTGACATTTCTCGGTCGCTTCTTTGTTTTTCTCTGATACTGAATCACCTGAGCAATTACACTAAAAGTATATTCTACTAAGGCCCAGCAAATATTGGGGAATACTTACTTCGCCGCCTTCAGCGAGTAACTGCCAAATAATCCAGGTTGGCCAATTTCAGGAATTTTAAGGAACTGAACATTTAGAAAAACAATAAAAGCGATAACGCGAGGCTAAAACGTTCGCAAAGTTTCTTACAGAACTGGAACCGCTATCAGTAATAGGAGCCCTGATTCAGCAACAACTTCTCTTGTTTCAAACGCATACCCTTGCCCTATTGACCAGGAAGTTCGTGTTTGCATTCTATAAGAGCCTCAACTGCATCTGACAAAGGCGCTTAATTCATTCTGATAGCGTCAGTAGCTAGCTGTCATTTTGGAGATTAACTTTGAAATGAATTACAATGTTTGGAACAAAAACTGTCTCCGGGGTACGCGTGGACAGTAGGGATGATCTGTGAATTATAATGAGTATGAATATGACAAGTATTTTTGAGCATTTCTTTTTCTTTTATTCTTGTTAAAGGAACATCGTAGTGATTAGCGCTCTTTTCTATGTGCGGCGTTGGAATATTTCGCCTGTGTAACAACATCCACAACAATGATCCACAGCAACCACACTAAAAACCGTATTTATTGCAACAACTAATTTTAGAGCGAGTGTACAGGAAAATCGAGCAAAAGGCGGCCACAGTCGAAAACCTAACCTACCCTCAATTTAAGTCTATTGAGAGGTACTGAAGAATTTACAAACCTCCTGGGGTTTATTTTCCGAAATATGGAATTATTTGGAATTATTTGAGATTTTTTATTTCGCCCGTCTGACGCCTGAAATTAGCCGCCTCACAAGGGAAAATAGACCGGCCGAAAATACTGCTCCGCGTAACCAAAACTGTCAACCTATCAGCAACCTAACACTTAATTTCTATAAAATGGACATCTAGCATCCTATTTACGACAGATTTCCGATTCGGAAGTGTAAAATCAACGCTTGTTAAAAGCATTCTAAATGGCCAGTTGACAAGAGCTCACGAATGCGAAAATTGATATAATTTATATGGGAATTCTCCGAATTGCCCCAAATTTTGGTTTTGAAGTCTCGAGATATAGTGTTTTAACGTACGTTAAAATTTTGGTTGGGTTTCTTAGCGAGCGCTTCAGAATAAGTCGACCAATTTGAAGAAATTTTGCGCTTAGTGACCTCAAATTGACCTCAGAGTGTTTGTTTACATTGACTTGTCGCATCGGTTACATTGAAATAAGCGCTCCATATTAACTAATATTCTCATTCCATATTTTATTTAAGAATGTATTTGACTTACCATTGTATAATGGCGTCGAATAGGAGCGTGGGTTGTCTTGAAGCGGCAGAATGCAGGCGATGGAGGCTGCAATCGGGTGCAGTTGTTGTTCAAACTAGATCTGATATGAAAGTTTCAGAAATTTACATTGTTAAGACATCTGTGACACGCTTAGATCTGTTTTAGTGTTGGAACTGGAGCTGATAAGAGTTCACTCTGGAGCTGAGAAGACCCGAATGTAGGGCGTTTTGTCGATTGCGTGACAGATTTTGAAACACCCCACGGACGAAATCCTTGGCGCTTTCGAAAACCCGATTGTTACCTTAGTAAATCAAATGGAACGGATTTTTCCACCGGAATTTGTTCGAAACATACAAAGAATACCTTATGAGGTATTCGTCTTTCTCGTTTTTGTCGGAATGATCCTACCATCTGCGGCGTTCAGCTAATTCCATGCTCCTTCACTTCCTTGACGTCCGGTTTGGTGTTGTTTTTGTTAGTACCTAGGTTTTTAAAGAATACTCCCTCAGTGTGAAAAGAATAGTCTAGTGCAGTTCTATTTTGATTGAGCAAAATTGTTCCGTTCCTTAAGACAGAAAATTCTCCCCGGTTTTTCCATTCCAATGAAAAGCGCTTCTTGAGTCTCCTAAAATCTCCACCCCAGCCTCCCATCGCTTTTCCAATGTCTATCCCTAAAAATAAAGTAGCAAAAAAAAAAAACCCAAACAAAAAACAAACAAACAAACAAACAAACAAAAAACCAAGGAATAAATTCACGCAACAATGGCCCTTAAAAACAGTGTCTTTCATACAACAAAACGTGTACTAGCATCCTTCTTATGATATTGCTTCCCAAAAATTCTCGCAAAGAAAAAATCCTAATAACTATTCGTTTCTTCATTATTTATGAAAGTCCCTGGGACGAGAACAGCCCCTCGGGTGCAATCGATTGGCAAATTTGGATTTAGATCTTAAAATCTGGATATTGGCCATGTTCTAAACGAGTAAGGGCTTGGGAACGAATCCAAACTTCATTGAAAATCAATGGCATTGAATTAAATCGATTCTCATATGAAAGGGTATCGCAAAATAAGTACTTACAGCAAGTTTGAACATGTTTGGTCGAAACGTCGCCAGTTGACATGCATTTAGATCTTTAAAATATCCCATGCAAATTTCTCTATTTCGGAAAGTGTGTCCCTCCAAACAATACAAAGTCTCTATTTTTCACAATTTTCAAACGCTTTTTTTCAGCTCCAATTCAACTGAACAGCGTCAACGTTGGTAAGGTGACAATTTTTGAGATGCTCTTTCATGCAGTATAAACATTTTTTTCCCAATCGATAAGTTTTAAAACTCATTTCCAGGCCCTCACTCGTTTAGAACATGGCCAATTTCGAAATTCACTCCAGTCGAACACGGATTTCGCGACGGATTTTGATAATTGAAATCCATGTCGAGGAAAGATTCCAGTTAACAAAATCCGCCGCAAAATTCGTTTTCGGATTTTGTGTTCGATTGGAAATTCAGATCCAGACTCGGTA
Organism: Pachyseris speciosa; assembly: GCA_016490735.1. NCBI lineage: Eukaryota > Metazoa > Cnidaria > Anthozoa > Scleractinia > Pachyseridae > Pachyseris > Pachyseris speciosa. The sequence goes on along the minus strand of JAEMWC010000610.1, from coordinate 196,959 downwards.
CCCCTACTTAGCTGAATTCCACGTTGCGGAAATAGTGTTTGCGCGTCTTTGCCAAAGACGTGAATCGACCAATCCCCACGGCCAGGGTTTTGTACGAGAGAGCGGAAATCATGTTTTTACTCTATGGAAGGTGAAACGTGTTCATTTCAAGAGATCGTTGGCGGGCAATGTGGTTTCAGTAATAAGGATGATGTCTGTCAAAGTCATGCCATTGCTCAACTGCTTAAGTCTGCAGTTGCCTTTATTGACGCGGCAGAATGAAGTTGAGCTTATTCTCGCAAGAGCACGTCATTTTCCACGCCCGCAAAACATCAGATCAACTCAAGATAAGTCCTCGCCATCGGGACACACCTGGTCTTGGCTGTAAACGCAACACTCGTTAAACATGCAGCATGCTAAAATTAGGAACACAGGAACGAAACCACGGTAACAGAACCACCGAAACAACTAGCAACACCGGAACGAAACCACCTAAACCAGGGCAGGAACCGGAACAACCGAAACCGCCGGAACGGCACGAACGGAACCACCGGAACAACCGAAACGATTTCAAATCAAACTCGTGATGAAGAGAATTTAACATTGCTGGCTTTGCATTTGTTTTACGCCGCGCATTTGGCGCGTGCATAGAGAATACGCTAAATCCCTGCATGTTTAACAAACGTTGCTTACTCACAGCGTACAAATACAGTTTTCCATTGGTGTAAACGGGGACGGATCGAGAAAATCTAAAGGGGGGTGGGGGGGGGTGGGGGAAGGTGAAGAAATTGCAACAAGAGCACACCCCCACCCACTCCCCAGCTAGGCCTGTCCCATTTGCGCTGGTCATTTTTTCAGCACTTTTTCGAATTTGGAGCACTGTTTTACATTTCCAGCACTCATGAGCACTTAATTGACTTTTGAGCAGAATTTGAGCTTTTTTTCGCTTTTTGGGAAACATTTCAGCACATTTCTCACAATTTTTCATATGTTGAATGCAATATTTTGTCTTTGAAACGTTTTCAGTAAAGCCGAGTAATTCTATTGTCATGAATTTGAATAATTCCACCTTGTCGCCTGACTGGCTGACTGTTGTCATGAAAATGCACGAGCTATGGTCCTTTTAACCTTGGAAACAGTCGATTCTGATTGGTTCGTTTCTTCGTGTTTCTCAGAACGTTTAGCGCTCTTTTCTGTTCAGTACAGCTGCTGAAGAAAGCATTGTTTAGAGACCCTGCCAGGGTAAATTCCGACAAGGGACATGGCACAAAAAGTAGCGACAGCACAAAAAATGGGAGTACACAAAACTTAAAACCATTCTACGTTGCGTCGGCCCTTGCTTTTATACTCTTTTATTACGCCGATCAGATCACCAGTTTTATCCAACGTATACCAGCAGGATTTTTGTCCGCGGTTGCTTGCTTGAACATTTGATATACATTAAATGAAATCCCGACGAGAGACATCATTCCCCACAGTGGCATCACGTCCGAGAATTAATGATTTAAACACCGACACGGGAGATTTTAAAATTCAAACAAGCAACACGGGACAACCACCCCCCCCCCCCTCCCCACCCTGGCAGGGCCTCTGTTTATGTTGTATATCATTGTTTCTAAACCGGTCAAACCAGCTAAGTGATAAAACTAGGAATATGTATAAACATCTGCTAGGAAATAATAAAACCCTGCGAGCAACTTTCGCACACTATTTCTAAATTTCAAGCACTTTTTATAAAAATCGAACACTATCTGAGCACTTTTTTGCCATGTTTTGAGCACTTTTTGGCGATTTTTCCAGCGCAATCGGGACAGGCCTAGCCCCAGCCTGATACAGAATACCACTTGAAAGTCGTTAAACATGCAGGGATTTAGCGTACTCTCTTTACGCGCGCCAAATGCGCAGCTTGAAAAAATGCAAAGCCAACAATGTTAAAGTCTCTTTAACAAGAGTTTGATTTGAATTCGTTTCGGTTGTTCCGGTGGTTCCGTTTGTTCCGTTCCGGTGGTTCAGTTCCGGTGGCTTTCCTGATTTTAGCTCATGCCGATCCAAACAGTTGCCAATCGACGGTCGGCTCGAGGGACTGTTTTTCGACTCGGACTGACATAGATAATTCGTTTAACCTATCGAAAAATGAAGAAACGAATAGCTATATTAATGTGTTTTGTTTGAGGAATTTTGCGGAAGAAACACCATGATGGAGATGCTGGTACAGGTTTTGTTCGGATATGCAACCGAGACGCTTAACGCCTATTGTTACGTGAATATACCCCTTGATTACTTTTTTTGGGGGGGATATTTTATTTTTAAAGATGGACCATTACAAAAGTGATGTGGGGGTGGGGGGATTTTCGAAGACTAGATTTGTCCCGTGGGGTGTTTCAAAATCTGTCACGCAATCGACAATAACGCTCTGCATTCGGGTCTTATCAGCGCCAGAGTGAGCTCTTATCAGCTCCAGTTCCAGCACTAAAATAGATCTAAGTGTGACACAGATGTCTCAACAACTTACCAAGGCATTTGGTTGGTGAACTGCAGTGTTTCTTACGTTCAGATATATAATACTGGGCAAATTCGACGAAGGAGCTTCTGAAACTTTTATATCAGATCTAGTTGGGACAACAACTCGGCCTCATTCTCCCGCTTCAAGACAATCCACGCTGCTATTCCACTCCATTATATAATGGTAAGTCAAATTCAATCTCAAATGAAATATGGAATGAGAATATTAGTTAATATGGAGTGCACATTTCAATGTAACCGATGCGACAAGTCAATGTAAACAAACACTCTGAGGTCAATTTGAGGTCACTAAGCGCAAAATTTCTTCAAATTGGTCGACTTATTCTGAAGCGCTCGCTAAGAAACCCAACCAAAACTTTAACGTACGTTAAAACACTATATCTCGAGACTTCAAAACCAAAATTTGGGGCAATTCGGAGAGTTCCCATAACCTGGACCTCGACTTCAGTTTTGCCTATAAATTTTCGCATTCGTGAGCTCTTGTCAACTGGCCATTTAGAATGCGGTTAACAAGCGTTGATTTTACACTTCAGAATCGGAAATCTGTCATAAATAGGATGCTAGATGTCCATTTTATAGAAATTAAGTGTTAGGTTGCCGATAGGTTGACATGTTTGGTTTCGCGAAGCAGTTTTTTCCGGCGGTCCATTTTCCCTTGTGAGGCGGCTAATTTCAGGCGACATACGGGCGAAATCAAAACTCTCAAATAATTCCAAACATCGGCCGTATTCCGGAAAATAAACCCCAGGAGGTTTGTGAACTCTTCAGTACCTCTCTATAGACTTAAAATGAAGGTAGGTTCACTTTTCGACCGTGGCCACGAATTTTCCGTTTTGCTCGATTGTCTTGTGCATTCTCTCTTTAGTTAATTTAATTTACACTTTATTTTAAGAGGGTGGCACGGATAGTTGAGGCAACTAATAAGCTTGTGGCCCTCTAGCTCGTATCTCAAGAAAACTGTCTTCCTAGTTATTCGCAATCTGTCTTGCATTGGCTCGTCCACATGTACAACACGAGTTTCGTTATCTAGTAGTTGTTTACTATCCCACTGTAGCTGATCGTATTTCGCAGAACGAATAATACACTCATTTCCGTAGCGTTATTGAAAAATGCAGTTGTATTAGTGTCATACTGCAAGAGTGAGGCAGAATGTTGTACCAGGGCTTCGACAAAACACTGATCCCCTTATAGATCCCCCTACTCAGTGATCCCCTATAAAAATCACTGGAAAAAGTAAAACAACAACATAAAAAAATGATTTGAGGCTGAATCAAGTTCAAGAATAAATTCTGGCTTACCTCAGAGTTCAAAGATGGCGGAAACCCCGTCCGATGGAGGACCTACTTTCTGACTCGTTTCAAAATCATTACAAGTGCCCCAGTTCTCTTCTACGATAAACGAGCGCAAAATCAACTGAAGCATCATCAAGTACGTTATCCGTGTCTGCGAAAAGCCACGACAACGGCAACAACGAAGACAGAAAGAAACGAAAACGGTTGGAAGATAAACACAAGCGTCAAGCGAGCGACGTAACAAACCGGAAGTCGATCCAATCAACATCCGGTTGCAGTGTCGCTCCGTGTGTGTTTAGCGTCGAACTGTTTTCGTTTCTTTCTGTCTTCGTTGTTGCCGTTATCGTGGCTTTTCGCAGGCACAAATCACATACTTGATGATGCTTCAATTGATTTTCCGCTCGTTTATTGTAGAAGAGAACTGGGGTACTTGTAATGACGGTGAAACGAGTCAGAAAGTGGGTCCTCCGTCGGACCAGGTTTCCGCCATCTTTGAACTCTGAGGTAAACTATGAATTTATCCTTGAACTTGATTCAGCCTCAAAGCGTTTTTTATTTTTTTGTTTTACCTTTTCCAGTGAATTTTATAGGGGATCAGTAGGGGGATCAGTAACGGGATCAATAGGGGATCAGTGGGGGATCATTAAACGGGGGATCAGTGTTTTGTCTAAGCCCTGTTCTACTACAATATCGAGAGTCCCCGCAATTTATAAACCAATTAAAGTAAATCCCTCTTTGAAAAAAGCCCCGGGCCAGTCACAGCAATATAAGGAAGTGATCGAAAGAAACCTATGAAACTTGGTTCAAATTTGTGCAAAGTTGAAACTGAGAAGGTAGTTCAACTATATGACAAAAGACACACCAGTGCTGTTTTAGACCTATGATTGCGCGACGATTATCAGAATGTTTACTCCAATAGTTCCTTCACAACAGCATTAGGCTCATCCAAGGCAAACATCGTAGCAATACCATTTTAAATATCCTCGCCGTCAATTGACAAATTGTTTTACCTAGAAAGCGTGAATTGAAACTACAAAAACTCACTACAGTGACCAGTTTACTGTCACTCCGTCAGTAGAGTGCGTAATTAATATATGATTAGGATACTTGCGAATGATTGCGTGTAAAGAACGTCTTCCGTTAATCTTAGCTCTATTAGTCTTACCTTTAAATGGTCTCCGGATCGATGAAGTCTGCGACGAAGATGAAACTTCTAACAAGCATTGAAATTCTAAAGTCTGTTCAAAACGGCGGTTTTCATAGGCTTGAATTTTGCTTTGTTGCAACCTTTTAAATGGTTCAGTGACACTGATAGTTTTACATGTACACTGATAGTTTTAACTCATGAATATGTAGAAGAAATAAGTTGCAGACATCGGTCAAGAAAAGTCAAAACAACTGAAAGTCACGCACGGTATACAAAGAACGTGTTGTTAAATGTACCGTGTTCTAATTTAAAAAGAGAGACAAGGATCAATCATCAGAGCTTAATAGTATTCGATCTCAAGTCCTGGAAGAGCCGGGCGCCCAGTTGTCCTAAGGTGGCTATATAATCCACGATTAGTAGTTCACCAGAGTTGCCATTTTATTCGTTTAAATGGTTTGTTTAGCCGATTTTAAGCTTAAGATAACGAATAAAGCCTAAGCGAAAACTCAAGGACAAAACCGTTTGACGGAAGATATTCACTGATTGTCAATTCAGTCAATTATTTTTATTCCAAACGAAATGAATGAAATTTCCAGTACTCTCCCCCGTCCGTTCTTGTGCGTTTTTCGATCGCTTTGAAGGGAAAATCCCTCGCTATGGGGACCATTAATTCTGACCGGTTTTTCCTGCAAACGGGTAAACGCTCTCTGAATAGCTAAACCACATTGATTGAAAAAGACCTGTACCATAGGGAGCGTTCTATACCGACGTTTTTTTGCTTTGTTCAAATGGCGCACGGTACAGGTGCCCTAAACATCCTTTATTGATGAGCGAAAATTAGTGCATTACTTCTGATCAAGTAATAATTCTTAGCCGTCCTGAAGAGACATGGGTCAATGAAAGCCACCGAGTTCAAGAATCGAGAATTAGTGCTCACTGGTGTCCTCACAGTTGCCAAACTAACCATACAATTAAGGAATAGGGAATCATTTAACTTCATGTTAGTATATGTTAGGATCCGGGGGAGAACATTACTAGGCAAAACGTAGATATGTTTAAAGGAAAAGCTTCCAGTAGAGATATTGCAACTTATTTCGAAGATCACCCTTTAAAATAGAACATAATATATATATTCTTCTTGCTTGTAGTAAACGGATTTTTCAAAGAGCACTCAACCCTTAAAGGAGCAGTGACTATTTTCTTTAAATCAGTTCAAGACGTTGTGTTAATCTCAAAGAAAAACCTTTGTAGTCTCAACAAACGCAACGAATTAGCGAGGTCATGCCCCCACAGGAACAGATACGTCCCAAAGAACTTTAAGATTACGTGACACTATTATATGTTAGCACCATATATAGCAACGATATATTTGTATATATATATACTGCCAGCATTTAAATGTACCGTTCATTCGTTTAAATTGCCTGATGAGTGTGGTCATTTTTTGACCATACGAAACAGAGCTGTAGCAATAAAACGGGAATTACTCGTTAAGTCTTGAACTGATTTAAAGAATATATATATATATATATATATATATATATATATATATATATATATATATATATATATATATATATATATATATATATCACTTCAGGTGAGTTCCACACTGATAAATCCAGAATAGTGCTCAACAATAATGGAGAGGTAAAAGAGGCCTTTAAAGAAGCAGCAGCACCCTACCAAGAAACATTACAGAAAAGCGGTTATTCATACACCCTGAAGTTCACCCCACCACAACAGCAGTCACCAGAATCAACCACCAACAAAAGAAAGAGGCAGAGGAACATAATGTGGTTCAACCCTCCATTTAGTAAAAATGTGCAAACTGACATAGGAAGAGAATTTCTTAATTTGATCGAGAACTGTTTTCCACCGAAACATAAATTAAGAAAACCTTTTTAACAAAACTAATTTAATCTTAAGTTAAGTAACAGTTGTTCACCAAACATAAAACAGATCATCGATGAACACAACAAAACCATTCTAAGACAGAACTCACCACCTGAAGAAAAAGCACCCCTCAAACCCTGCAACTGCAGAGAGCCAAACAAATGCCCTTTAAAGGGGCAATGTGTAGTCAAGGAAGTAGTGTACCAAGCCACTATCACAACCGCTGAAAGCACTGAGACATACGTCGGCCTTGTAACGTATACGGCTCATACCGGCCAGCGGTATACACTTGTATCGCATGCTCACAGGACTCGGGCAATAAACAACATGGCTTCTGTATGTTACATGGTGTCAGGATGGACCAGAAAATCCAATAAATCCTCGCTTTAAACAAGCCACCCGAAACCGAATTTCATCCTAGATGATGTCTCAGATACCGCATGTTGACTGGGACAGCCAAGATTTGTACCAGTAGTTCAGCCGCTTTCGCAATCATGTTGGCTTCGTGTTTGACGGCCCGCTCAGCAAACTCAAAGCGGCAGAAAAAGCCCGATGGCTCGGTACATGGATAGGTCCACAAGGCCGAGAAATCTACAAGACGCTCCAGTGGGAAGAGGGAGAAAAAAAAGACCCAAAAGTTCTCGACAAACTTGAAGCATACTTACGACCGCGAAAAAACAAGCGCATCGCAAGGCACAAGCTGAAATTACGCAAACAAAACACAGGCGAGTCGTTTGACAATTTTGTGAAAGATCTTCATCTTATGGACTCTGAATATACCGACCCTGATGACATTCTGATTGATTCGATCATTGATGGGGTACACGCAAAGAAGCTTCAAGAGAGACTGCTGGATCGTGGAGAAGAACTAACTCTAGCCAAAGCCATCGAAATAGGGCAACAATATACACTTAATGTGTGGTCCCGAGGGAAACAGTTAGTTTTGTTTTCCCGAGAGTCCTGATGTTTCCCGAGACGAAGTCGAGGGAAACATCAGGACTCGAGGGAAAACAAAACTAACTAGTTTCCCGAGGGATCATACATTAAGTGCTTTGTTATATACCGAGACTTTCCCTTCAACAATCACAGCAAAATAAACTGACAAACAAACAAAGACGGCATTACAAAAACACGTCTTTATTCACAAGCCTGCCGAATGAATAATTTACAAACGTTTAAAAGTACCTGAAAAAGTAGAACATGCCTTTCTTGTATTTTCCCAATCTTTTCCTCCTATTAGATGCTGAATTTCTTCGGCTGATACTTGAGAAAAACGTTTTCTTTTAGTCTCGGGTTCCATAACATTTGTATTATCGTTGGTTTATAAAACTGAAAACTGGCAGTGTTCTCAGGTCCGCCTCGTCAATCAAGCTGACGTGAGCACGTGCTGAAGATCACGCCACTTTTTAGTCATGCACTAATCACGTGCTGCTGCATCCGGGCGCGCGGGCAACAATTGCGGAATTGTATCCCGGTCGGGATACATTTGAATTTGGTCAGAGGCACGTGACCAAGAATCAACCAATCGCAGTGCTCCTTTTGTTGAGTGAAAGTGTAGGTATAGAACAATACGAAATGTCCCAGAAGCAAGTACGCATTGTTCGCGATGAGGAACCTCCCATCTTAGCACTGGAACCGAAAAAACTGAAACCTTCCGGCAAAGTACGTCCACCCAATCCGAAGAAACCTGACTCGCAAAAAGGGAAGCATTTCCCGAGGTGTGGCAAGGACCCTCAGCGTGACTGGAATCATGGAAAATGTCCCGCCCTAGGATCCACATGCTCCTATATTAAGAAGCCAAACCATTGGTTAGTAGTGTGCAACCGCCGCCCTCGTGTACACAAGGTTGACACCAGCTCAGATGATGACTCAGAAACAGAGGTGTTACACATCCATATGACTCAGCCTGCCGATACTTTGCCAGACGACAAGTGAACCATAAGATGCAGAGTGGAAAACAAACAGATCAAGTTCAAAATCGACACAGGTGCCCGCTGCAACACACTTACCTTTTCTGACTACCAGAAGATCCAACATGAGGGCGAACTCAAAAGATCAACAAAACTGCTTCGTGCCTGCTCCAATCATCAGATTAAGCCTGTAGCAGTGGCTGAATTGTCTATGGAACACAACAGCAAGCTAGCCACCACCACATTCCAGATTGTTGATATCGATCAAGAAAACGTACTATCAGGAAACACCGCTGAAGCACTACAGTTAATCTCGAGACTGGCATCCGTTGACATGCCTTCACCCGCCGAGGAAGATCAAGTTCCCGAAGGACTTCACGAGTTTCCAGACCTCACTCAAACAACCAGTACAATGCCTGGAACCTACACAATCAAACTGGAGCCTAACGCCAAAGGTGTGGTCCATGCCGCCCGCCGCCTCCCAGTGGCACTAAAGAAAAGGGCCATCAACAAACTCCATGAAATGGAAGCCAATGGCTACATAGTCAACGTAATAGAGCCAACCGAGTGGGTCAGTTCCATGGTAGTTTCAATTCAAGGCGACAAAGTCCGCATCTGTATTGATCCCAGCGACTTGAACAAGGTCATCAAGCGTGAGCATCATCCTACTAGAACCATAGAAGAAGTTATCAGCACAATACCTGACGCCAAGGTATTCGCCAAGCTGAACGCGAAAAGCGGATTCCTCCAAATCAAGCTTGATGAAGGCTCTTCACTGCTCACAACATTCAATACGCCACTCGGCAGGTACAGGTGGTCAAGACCCGTTTGGAATCAAGTGCACGCCCGAAATTTTTTCAGCGAATCATGGATCCGATGCTGGAAGGAATAGAGGGAGCCACAGCTATTATGGATGACATTCTAATCGCAGGATCAAACACTGAACATCATGACGCAGTGCTTTGCAAGGTCATCGAATCAGCAACCAGCTACAACTTGAAGCTCAGAAGTGCCGTCCCATACATTAGACACCTCCTGACATCTGAAGGATTGAAGCCAGACCCATCGAAGGTAGCAGCTGTCCATGCCATGCCCACCCCAAAGAACAAAGACGATGTCAAACGATTCCTAGGATTTGTCACTTACCTTGCAAAGTTCATTCCCAACCTGAGTGAGTTGGACGCCCCACTCAGACAGGTACTGAAGACAAACACTTCGTTTGACTGGCAACCAGATCAAGAAGAGGCTTTCCCTAAATTGAAAGAGCAATGTTGCAGTCAACCAGTAATAAAATACTTCGACGTCAATAAGCCTGTGGAAATACAGTGTGATGCAAGCCAGCATGGTTTCGGTGCGGTAATCATTCAAGACGGCCAGCCTATTGCCTATTCCTCACGATCCTTAACCGACGTCGAAAGACGTTACGCACAAATAGAAAAAGAAATGCTGTCCATCGTGCATGCATGCAAGAAGTTCCATCCTTACATCTTCGGCAATGAAGTGACCGTGTACAATGATCACAAGCCCCTCGAACAGATCCTGAAGAAACCACTTCTGGCAGCACCAATGCGGCTACAGAGAATGATACCAAATCTTCAGTGGCATGACCTCATCATAAAGTACTGCAAGGGCAAATAAATGTATCTACCCGACACTCTGTCAATAGCATATCTGCCTGACACAACCAATCCCGAGATCCCTGACCTGGAACAAGTAAGCACTCTGGACTTCCTATCCATATCCAAAGACAAATATACTGAATTGCAAGAGCACACTCAGCGTGAACTAAACCAGCTACAAAAAATAATCTTGAATGGCTGGCCAAACGTTCGACAGGAGGTACCTGCAACACTGCGCCCGTATTGGGACTCTAGAAGTGAACTAGCCGTATGCGATGGAATCATTTACAAAGGAATGCGAATCATAGTGCCCCCCAGTCTACGGCGACAAAAGCTCAACCTTGTCCATGAGTCACACCTGAGTATAATTAAATGCAAACAACGTGTTCGTGAGGTGTTATATTGGCCAGCTATGAACTCCGACATCGAGGAAACAGTTAAGAACTGTACCAAGTGCGCCGACTTCCAAAGAAAACAACCCTCCGAACCGCTAATACCAACAGAAACTCCCGGGTTACTCTTCATGATGGTGGGGACCGACCTCTTCGAGTTTGAGTCCAAAACCCTACTTGCTGACAGTCGACTACTACTCGAAGTTTATTGAAGTGGACAGGCTACAGGACCTGGGAAGTAAAGCAACCATAGAAGTACTGAAGGCGCAATTCAGCAGACATGACATACCTGAAGTGATCCGAAGTGATGGGGGTCCGCAGTTGGCTTCTAAGGATTTTGCAAGATTCTGTAAAGAATACGGCATTGCCCACAAGACTCAACCTCGTTCCCAGGGCTTTTCCCTAGAAAGAAAAATGGCGGCTGGGAACGAGGTTGCACAAGACTTCGAGCCCCCACCTCCCTAGTGCCAATGGTGAGGTCGAAAGAGCAGTCGAGACGGTGAAGCGTCTCTGGAGGAAAGCCGCTGATAAGCAACTTGCCTTCCTGGATTACAGGACAGCCCCACTGGAAGGAGTCAACCTGTCACCAGCACAGCTACTGATGGGCAGACGCCCGAGAAACAAACTCCCCTCTCTTCGTGAGTTACTCGAACCCGGAGCATACAACCGCCAAGACGTCATGCAACGTCTGAACCAGCAGAAAGCAAATCAGAATTCTACCATGACAGCAAATCTGCAAGTGATCTTCCGCCCCTGCGCCCAGGTGACCAAGTGAGAATGGCACCCAGCCCAGGATCCAAACTGTGGAGCCCTACCATCGTTGTCAAACGACCTGTCAGCCCACGCTCTTACATTGTGCAGTCAGGTGGGAACGAGTACCGCCGCAACAGGAGACACTTGCACCGATCAACCGAAGCTGCTAATATTACTGAACACTGCTCAGATCTCGCAGCTGATGGCAGTACACCCCATCTAAACAACGCTATGTTTTCCTCACCGCCCACGAAACTCTATGTCGGTCCATCAAGCCAACAACAAGAACCTGCCACAACCTCCAGTGCTGAAACCTCCCAGCCAGAAGAGCCGTACACAACCAGGAGTGGTCGCGCAGTTCGCTGCCCACAGAAGACTTGACTTAGAGTGTCACAGACTGACATTTGTACAAATATGTGTACAGTGCTTTGCATTTTTAAGAACGCTGTGCTCTCTGCCATTGCCACAGGTTGAATCTCTTATTATTATTATTATTATTATTATTATTATTATTATTATTATTATTATTATTATTATTATTGACTTGAGAACATTGAGCACTTGTTGAGTTCCACGTTATTGATTCTGGGACATTACTTTATTGACCTTAGAACATTTAGAGTCTGCCTTAGCCAGGCTTTGTTTCGTTTCTTTCATATATGAGAAGAGAGATGTAACGTATGCGGCTGATACCGGCCAGCGGTATACAATTGTATCGCATGCTCACAGGAATCGTACAATAAACAACATGGCTTCTCTATGTTACAGGCCTCACCGCCACGGAGTTCAAGACGAGATGGCGAAACCACCAGATGTCATTCGTACACGAAAGTAGAAAAAATGACACAGAACTAAGCAAACATCTATGGTAGCTAAAAGATCAAAACAAACACTTCGCAATCTCCTGGAAAATTCTATCCAAGGCCAAGTCTTATAGCAATCTTACCAAACGATGTAACCTATGTAACACCGAGAAATTCTATATTTTATACAAACCGGACATGGCAACGCTTAACAAACGTAACGAACTCGTATCAAATTGCATGCACAAGCGAAAGATTCTCCTTAAATTCAATCGCATCTTCAAGGACCAATCATAAACTTACAAATGTATATCACTGTTGTTATTTAAGTTTGAATTTTGTAACAACCAGACTGCTGATGTATATAAACCTTAGCGATGCTACAGTGTACATGGAGTTTAACTGATGAGTGGACCAACTCTTTGTTGGTCTACGAAACAGACCTGTATTAAAGTCCATATGAAACGATATTGAGCAGAGATACATTGGTTATATATATATACACACACACACACACACACACACACACACACACACACACACACACACACACACACACACACACGCACACGCACACGTACACAGTTAACTGTTGAAGCTAATAGACTCAATTTAAAACACATGTGCAATATAAAACTAAAGATACTACATTGAATACAAATGCTACAAATATAATGATCATTGAACAAATCTCTCTAAACTAGCTAAACTAGCGACACCACTTCAGGTATTTGATAAGGATAAGGACCCCTCGTTGTTAGTAGCTGATCACTTGTTTCTTTTAAAACTTAAGTCTTATCAACCCTATCTCTCACGGACTCCGCAGCCCGCAACTATTCACTGTAATTGGACCATGGTAAAGGCAACTGGCATTCAATTTTTATCGATGCAAAATTGACCTCTGCCTTCTTGGACTGCAAGCAATCTTCTTTCTCTCCTACTTTGTGGACCACGCCGAGGATCATGTAAGGGGTTTAAGCGACGCCGGTTTTTTGTTGCATCCTAACTGGTTGCACTTGGAAGCTAAGGAATAGAGCGGGACTGCTTGCAGTCCATTTTCTTCTCACATGCTTGGTTCGTTCGTCTGGCATAAAATCTTCTATAATGATATTGTTATGAAGCTGATGTTTATAATTCTTAGACATCCACACAGAGTTTAACTACGTAAATTAAATTTAGATAACAATAGGATATATTTTTTGCCTTACGTTTTTGAATGTTTGCTCCGGGTACATCGGCTGCCCGGCACAGACAACAATATTTAAATTAACCGTGTTATATTAAGTAATCATTTAGACGCAAACTATATAAGCCTGTTTTCCGTGCCCTTGTCCGAGCATTCATCGGCTTCAATATCTTGGTAAGGGGATCACTGCAGCCCTTCAACCATATCAAAGTTCACGTAGTCCTCAACATTGTAGACATCAAGGTTGATGTAACTCTGTTTTTGATGTAAACAAAAGTAATAACGTACACAAAATGAGTTCTTGATATCGCACGGGCAATGGACAGACTCCAGAAGGTTTCTTAATTTCGAAGAGCAGGTTAATCATGTAATTGGAATTTAAAGAAGTACATGGTAATATATGGGATTGAGATTCAAGTTTATCTGGTAACTATATGGTTGTCACATGGTAGCTGTTACTTTAAAACTAAACACACCACCAAACAATACCGCACACAATCACGCACTAATATTCTTTCAGTTTTCCCCACCCAGAAACCACAGGGAGTGAAGGATCATGGGATCGTCTGGGTTAAACACAGAGCTTCTACAACTTGCGGGGTGGCAGTCTGTTGCTGGGGAAAAATTGTTTTGGATGAAACGCAGTTAAGATGAGCTAGGCTCACAGCTTTCAAAACAACGAATACTTGAACTTTCGTCGACCCCCGCTTACACGAACGATTCCACAACCCTCTACCCACAGTTTCTAGAATGGGAAATCGCATGCATGCAGCAACACTCATCAACCACGTTACCTTCTTGTCGGTTATCAGTCGCCTCACTGCTGCACATATCCACTGGAATGTGGGGCGATCTTCAGGTTTCTCCGACCAACATTCTGACATGATAGCATACCTGACAATAGACCACCGCCATTAAAAAAGCCAATACCAACGACTGTTTCTTTCTTATTGTTATGGTTATTGTTTTAAACGTCAGTACTGCTGTCGAGCATAAGACATGGCACTTGTGTGGTACAGGTCGTGTTTAAAGGATGGACACCAAGTGTGTTACATGAATGGGAGCCACCCCTATAACATGTCGAGTTCCTTAAAGATCCATTTTGAGTTGTATATGTTAACCACCTTCCAAAGTCTCTTCCTTACGGGTTAGCTATATAGATTATTCGCTGACGACACTAATATTTGACTTTCTCTTGCTCAAGAGCTGCAGTTTTGTGGCATTATAATTACAGGATGAAGTGACCAAAGATCTGGAATTACTTTTTGGTAATAGGCTCAAGACAAATAGCAGCAGCACTCAACGGAAATGTGACAATGCGCTCAAATGATGCAGAGGTCGCAGGAGGTGCATTCCGTGAAATGCCTTAATTAACTTGGGATTTCCATATTGTCAGTATTGCACAGAAAGTAACTTGCAACACAGATATGTTCAAAATGGTTAGAAATGTCTTAAACTTAACTGAAATTCATAGTTCATTAATTGAACCTTACTTTACCTGTTGTTGTATTGTTTGGGACTCTATTGGTGAGACACAAATTAAAAATCTTCAAAAACTCCAACCGTGCGCGGCACGCATTTCTACTGGTGTTTCATATTTGACACGGTCAAATCATGTTGTTGATGAAACTAGGATGTCGAATTTATCCGAACAGGGAGAATATAAAAAATTCGTAATGACGCTTAAGATAATCAGTAGCCTGGCTCCTTCATATTTGTCGGATTTGTTTACTCTTACTATTTCACTTAACGACTACGGATTACGTTCATCCTGCATAAACATTGAGCTCCAAAGAATATAGCAAAAAAAATAACAATAAAAATATAAAATTGTAAAAACGAACGATAAAATCCGACGTTTCGGAGTAGTCATGACTCCATTATCAAGGAAAATATAAACGAGATCATGCAAATTACAGCATTTAAAGCGATTTTGGCGCGAAAAAATTAACATAAGAGGGTGCGAAGATTATAAAAATACTTTCGCACGAATTGAGTCTGATTGCACGTTGAGATTTGGCTTTAAAGCTCTTATAAAAAGCATTTCGTACACTAAGCAGTCAAATTTAGTTTTGCATTTCTTAAGCACTTGGAAACGCTTCAGCAGGTCCTGAGGCATTGTTCCGTGCATGTTCTTGTAGTGTTTGGCAATGGCGGAGGATTGTTGTTTGTGTCCTTTCACACGATTATGTAAATGTCCGCGTGTGTAGCCTACATAACCCGCATCGCACAGGTCACATTGAAAACCATAAACAACACACTGCTGATTTACAATTGATGGTTTTGTTTCTTTGACATTAAGTTCTTGTTTAATTTTCCGGCTCACAAACACGGGCTGGATGGTGGTGTGTATTTTTAGGCTCAAATCACCAAGCCGTTTCCTCACACTATCCGCTGAGATTTGGTCTTTGAATGGTAAAACCACTCGAATCGTGTCATCTGTCTCTTGAGATGGTGATAAAGGTTGCTGCTGATCGCAAACCTTCGAGTCAACGAAACTTTTGATGGTAGAATTAACAAGATGTTTAGGATACTTCAGCCTTGAGAATACTGTTTTCAAACGGTCACATTCATCGGAAAAATGTGTCCAAGATGAAGACAAACGATGTGCAAAGTACAGAAGCCTTCCAAGACACTTCTGCTTGCCATCGAACAATTGAAACAACGTGACGACATCGTCATCACCAAACCAGATAAAAGATCAGGAGTGGTGGTAATGGACAAGCCCGAATATCTACGACTATTATCCGAAGCATCCATCAATGATTCAAGTAAATTTCGGGAGGTTCCTCTCGAAAGGCCCTCGGGTAAAGGCAGACCACCAACATATTACCACCCTCTTCTACAGAAGGAGAAAGAATTAGAGTCCATCGTTCGTAGAATTCTACCCAAGCCTATTGCAGATACGGTGCGCCCTACAGGCTCCAGATTAGCGCATTTGTATGGTTTACCAAAGACACACAAGGATCGGTTGGCGATGCGCCCCATACTTTCAGCAACCCAAACATACAATTACGCTTTGGCAAAATGGCTCGACACTAAACTCAAGCCTTTGTCCTTAAATCGTTACACAGTAACTGACATTTTTGAATTTGCCAATGAAATCCGCAACTTGGAAATCGCAAGCGGCGACATCTTGGTCTCGTATGACGTGTCTTCCCTGTTTACTAACGTACCCTTAGATGAAACGATAGAGCTCCTCGCAAACAGAGCTTTCACAAACAATTGGTTTAATACAACTTACGACTTAAACCTCACCCAAACGGATCTTGTGGATCTTCTCAGTGTTGCTACTAAAGGACAACTTTTCCAGTTCAATGGAGCCCTGTATGAACAGACTGATGGCGTGGCTATGGGGTCCCCCCTAGGTCCTTTACTAGCTAATGTCTTCATGTCCCACATCGAAGAAAATCTTGAGCGAGAGGGCAAACTCCCTTCTTTCTATCGAAGATATGTTGACGATACGCTCACCATCATGCCCAATACAGAAACAGCATCCAACTTCTTGGACACGCTCAACAGAGCACATTCCTCCGTAAAATTCACGATGGAAACCGAATGCAATGGAATGCTCCCATTTCTGGGTATCCAGTTACTGAATCGATCGCCGCAAATTGAAACAAAGGTGTACGTGAAACCCACTAATTCAGGTCTACTCTTGCACTATCAGAGTCATGTTGACAATCGGTATAAAAAGGGTCTACTGAGAACTATGCTTGATCGAGCACATCGTTTGTCTTCATCTTGGACACATTTTTCCGATGAATGTGACCGTTTGAAAACAGTATTCTCAAGACTGAACATTATTGGAGCCTTGGACGACGAAATTCTGGCGTTAATGGAGGAAGAGCACATCGAAGATGAAATCAAGGAAACTGGAACCTTCAGAGGGTCTATTCATCAGATGATAGTGCAAATTGACGAAACTCTACACGCATTGGAACTGGAAAAGGCCGGACACTCAGATTAGTCAATTTCTCATTCTAATTCTAACTCGTTTACTGAAATTTGAGAGCTGGAAAGACGAAACTGCCGAAGATTACACTTAACAAATTCTATGTTGATCCCATTTCCCAAGTCCATTCTGGATTTCTTTTGCGAGTGCTTTCGACGACAATTGCAGTTTATCAGACGTTGATAAATTCAATTATCTAAGAAATTTACTAGAAAGGCTTGCCTCAGGAGCCATCCGAGGGCTACCACTGAGTGTGGAAAACTATGAAGCAGCCCAATCCATTCTAAAGAAGCGTTTTGGGCAGCCTCAGATAATCATTAATGCTCACATGGAGGGATTAGTGAAGTTAGGAAAGTAGCTCTTTAAGTACTTGAAACGTTTACGCTTTCTTTATGATCGAGTTGAGGCACATTTTCGAACCTTGCAAGCCCTGGGAATAGATTCTGGCTCGTATGGAAAACTTTTGATTCCCCTTCTCATGGAGAAATTGCCCTCGAACATGCGTTTAATAATATCGAGGACCGTGGATGACCCACGTGCAGTGGGATTTGGATGTTCTACTAAAGGCATTCGATAATGAAATTGAAGCAAGAGAGCGTTGCGAACCGATAGGAACAAACCCAACCGACTCTCCCACCCCTAAGAAGCCTTTATCAGTGCCGACAAGTAAGGGTGGAGAGGTTTCATCTGCGTCAGCTCTTACTAATCAATCTGAGAGATCTGTAACCTGTACCTTCTGTAGGCAGAGGCACCCCAGCGCTAGTTGTAGTATGGTTACTGACATTGAAGCTAGAAGAAGTCTGTTAAAACGACAGGGCAGCTGCTTTGTTTGTTTGCGTCGCAGCCACTTACCAAGAGATTGTTCTCCAAACAAGACATGTCGTATTTGCTCGTATGTCAATCTGTAAAAGGGCCAACTGTGATCGCGTCACCTCGGAAAGTACATCTCAAAGAAAAAACGTGGTGTGGGCTAACGAAGCGGACCGCAGAGAAAGCACGACTTCTACAACTGTGTACGTGGACTCAAACACGTCAATTCTACTACAAACGGCCATCGCCTCTGTATCAAGGATCCATCAACAACATCCTGTTGTGAAGATGCGCATTCTATTTGATAGTGGCAGCCAGCGGAGTTACATATCTGAACGACCAAAAGGAAAATTGGGTCTGTTGTCCAAGAGGAAAGAGAAGCTACTCATCAAAACGTTTGGACAAGAAAAAGAAGAATTACGAGAGTGTGATGTCGTGGAACTCTGTGTTAGGTAACTGAGTAAATGCTCAGGTGTCCAGATGACTGCTCTCTCCGTCCCTCTCATCTGCAGCCCTGTAAAGGAACAAGCCGTGCAGTTTGCGCAACAGTCCTACAGACACCTGGCAGACTTGAAACTTGCCGATCAACCATCCAAAAGCTGTGGGTTAGAAGTAAACGTATTAACTGGAAACGATTTCTACTGGTCGTTCTTTACTGGAGAGACGAAACTAGGGGAATCAGGACCTGTGGCGATAAAGACGAATCTTGGATGGGTGCTATCTTGTCCCATGCCCTACACATCTGGTGCAGACGCTGGTGTTAATTTGGCTACTACCCATACCCTGAACCTAGACACCTCTGTATGTGATGACCTTGTTACTGACAAGAAAGGTGACGACCCGCTGTTAGAGCAAGTGAGGTATTTCTGGGAGTTGGAAGCTACTGGTGTATCAACACAGGAAGGGTCCGTGCATGAGAAGTTCTTGGATACGATTCATCTACACAACGGTCGTTATCAAGTCTCTCTCCCTTGGAAGGAACAGCATGCGTAACTACTGGACAACTACGCCTTAGCAGTTTCCCGCCTGGCTTCAGTTCTAAAACGTCTCACAAGGAATTCTGAGCATTTCGCAGAGTATAACAGTACAATTAAAGAGCAATCGTCGCAAGGGATAATCTCCGATGTCGATTCCGACGCACCAGTCGAGGTTGGTCGCCTTCATTATTTGCTGCACCATCCAGTTGTACGCGAGGATAAACTGACAACTAAGGTAAGGATAGTCTATGATGCGTCTGCCAAGTCTACTGGTCCATCGTTGAACGACTGTCTTCATGCAGGTCCATCGTTGCTTTCTGGCATACCTGATCATCATGCGCTCATGTGATTCAGGTATCATCGAGTTGCTTTGGCGGCCGACATAGAAAAGGTCTTCTTGATGGTTCAGGTCGAAGAAGATGACCGAGATGTGTTGCGCTTTCTGTGGATAGATAATCCTAGTGATGAACATCCCAGTATTATTGTGAAGCGCTTTAACCGTGTGGTATTTGGCGTCACAAGCTCCCCCTTTCTGTTGAACGGAACAATTAGACACCACGTGGCTAATTATGAAGACGACGATCCTCAATTTGTAAATGATTTTGTGACCTCGCTCTATGTGGTTGACTTCAATGAGGGGAAAGACAGTGCACCTGAAGCATTCGAGCTCTACAAAAAGGCAAGATTGAGAATGAACGAAGCCGGATTCAATTTGAGAAAATGGATTTCAAGTTCTGAAAAGCTGATGCATTGGATCATCCAAGAGGAAGGAGTACCTGCCAAATCGACGTCTGAGTCTGACTTATCTGGAAAGGACGGAACGTATGCAGAAACTCATCTTGGAGTTGAGGATGGCGCTGTTTCAAGCGAAAAGAAGATTCTGGGCTTAAACTGGAACATTGAAAAGGACAGCTTCATTTTTCGCTTTGATTGGCTTGCGCAATTTGCCAAGGAACTGCCATTAAGCAAGGGCTCAGTGTTGAGAGTTGTTGGCAACCTCTATGACCCTCTTGGTCTGGTTTCACCGCTGTTCGTCACGATTAAAGTTGCGCAAGTTGAAGATTGACTGAGACGACCCTTTCAACGACGAACTGACTTGGTTATCTGATCTGTCGAAGGTTGATTGCATTCCTGTCAAAAGATGTTACTTGCCAGAAGAAGACGTAATCTCACTGCAAATTTTATTTATGTTCAAAATAATATTTCTTATTATTTTAAATAACTTTATAACATGTCCAAATATTTGTGTGCGCGCACACTTGTAACGTAGCCTGCATGCATTACATAGGGTGCATGCATCATAGGGATAAATTATAATGCACTTGATTCGTAATTTTTCTTATATGAACAGTCAATCAGATGAAGTGTTTCTTCTCGCAGGTCTTCTTGCAGCCACCTGGATACTTGCATTTGCTAAACGTGGTAGCTTTTCCAGTGTGTATCAATTTGTAATCTGGTTATTTCTATTCTGAATTTAAGCTCTGTATGCTTCTTTCAACAATTTCCAGTGCACTTTCCTGAAGTACTGGTCTGCATCATACAGTAGTTCTCAGATAGTACCCTATGGAAGAACAATAAATCCTGTTCATAACCAATGTAAAAAAAACGTCAAGAAATTATAACATCTTCCCCCTCGATCAGTTTTCCTCTAGAAAGAGTCACCCAGTTCATGAAGAAACTGATCGACTTCATGCCTCCTATCTTCACCCGCAATAGCAGCACTCCTTCGTTGCCTTTGCGATGTCCTTGTCCCTGGTTCAGCAGGTTCTTTTCGTTCTGCAAATCACACCTCACGAACTTCCAATGGAAACAGTTTCCGCTTATGCCACTTCTGAGCCGTCCCCAAAACAATGAATTTGCAGTGAGATTACGTCTTCTTCTGGCAAGTAACACCTTTTGACAGGAATGCAATAGACCTTCGACAGATCAGATAACCAATTTTAGTACCTCACAGACAATTCTTCGTTGAAAGGGTCGTCCCAGTCAATCTTCAACTTACACAAATCCTGAAAGAGGGCTTTAGACGCGACAAACAGCGGTGAAACCAGACCAATAGGGTCATAGAGTTTGCCAACAACTCTCAACACTGAGCCCTTGCTTAATGGCAGTTCCTTGGCAAATTGCGCAAGCCAATCAAAGCGAAAAATGAAGCTGTCCTTTTCAATGTTCCAGTTTAAGCCCAGAATCTTCTTTTCGCTTGAAACAGCGCCATCCTCAACTCCAAGATGAGTTTCTGCATACGTTCCGTCCTTTCCAGATAAGTCAGACTCAGACGTCGATTTGGCAGGTACTCCTTCCTCTTGGATGATCCAATGCATCAGCTTTTCAGAACTTGAAATCCATTTTCTCAAATTGAATCCGGCTTCGTTCATTCTCAATCTTGCCTTTTTGTAGAGCTCGAATGCTTCAGGTGCACTGTCTTTCCCCTCATTGAAGTCAACCACATAGAGCGAGGTCACAAAATCATTTACAAATTGAGGATCGTCGTCTTCATAATTAGCCACGTGGTGTCTAATTGTTCCGTTCAACAGAAAGGGGGAGCTTGTGACGCCAAATACCACACGGTTAAAGCGCTTCACAATAATACTGGGATGTTCATCACTAGGATTATCTATCCACAGAAAGCGCAACACATCTCGGTCATCTTCTTCGACCTGAACCATCAAGAAGACCTTTTCTATTCCGGCCGCCAAAGCAACTCGATGATACCTGAATCACGTGAGCGCATGATGATCAGGTATGTCAGAAAGCAACGATGGACCTGCATGAAGACAGTCGTTCAGCGATGGACCAGTAGACTTGGCAGACGCATCACAGACTATCCTCACCTTAGTTGTCTGTTTATCCTCGCGTACAACTGGATGGTGCAGCAAATAATGAAGGCGACCAACCTCGACTGGTGCGTCGGAATCGACATCGGAGATTATCCCTTGCGACGATTGCTCTTTAATTGTACTGTTATACTCTGCGAAATGCTCAGAATTCCTTGTGAGACGTCTTAGAACTGAAGCCAGGCGGGAAACTGCTAAGGCGTAGTTGTCCAGTAGTAACGCATGCTGTTCCTTCCAAGGGAGAGAGACTTCATAACGACCGTTGTACAGATGAATCGTATCCAAGAACTTCTCATGCACGGACCCTTCCTGTGTGCAAGCCCTGGGAATAGATTCTGGCTCGTATGGAAAACTTTTGATTCCCCTTCTCATGGAGAAATTACCCTCCAACATGCGTTTAATAATATCGAGGACCGTGGATGACCCACAGTGGGATATGGATGTTCTACTAAAGGCATTCGATCATGAAATTGAAGCAAGAGAACTTTGCGAACCGATTGAAACAAATCCAACCGACTCTCCCACCCCTAAGAAGCCTTTATCAGTGCCGACAAGTAAGGGTGAAGAGGTTTCATCTGCGTCAGCTCTTACTAATCCATCTGAGAGATTTGTAACCTGTACCTTCTGTAGGCAGCGCACTCCAGCGCTAGTTGTAGTATCGTTACTGACATTGAAGCTACAAGAAATCTGTTAAAACGACAGGGCAGCTGCTTTGTTTGTTTGCGTCGCAGCCACTTAGCAAGAGATTGTTCTCCAAACAAGACATGTCGTATTTGCTCGGGAAGACATCATATGTCAATCTATGAAAGGGCCAACTGTGATCGCGTCACCTCGGAAAGTACATCTCAAAGAAAAAACGTGGTGTGGGCTAACGAAGCGGACCACAGAGAAAGCACGACCTCTACAACGGTGTAGGTGGACTCAAACACGTCAATTCTACTACAAACGGCCATCGCCTCTGTATCAAGGATACATCAACAACATTCTGCTGTGAAGATGCGCAATCTATTTGATAGTGGCAGCCAGTGGATTCAATATCTGAACAAAAGGAAAATTGGGTCTGTTGTCCAAGAGGAAAGAGAAGCTACTCATCAAAACGTTTGGACAAGAAAAAGAAGAATTACGAGAGTGTGATGTCGTGGAACTCTGTGTTAGGTAACTGAGTAAATGCTCAGGTGTCCAGATGACTGCTCTCTCCGTCCCTCTCATCTGCAGCCCTCTAAAGGAACAAGCCGTGCAGTTTGCGCAACAGTCCTACAGACACCTGGCAGACTTGAAACTTGCCGATCAACCATCCGAAAGCTGTGGCTTAGAAGTAGACTTATTAATTGGAAACGATTTCTACTGGTCGTTCTTCACTGGAGAGACGAAACGGGGGGAATCAGGACCTGTGGCGATAAAGACGAATCTTGGATGGGTGCTATCTTGTCCCATGCCCTACACATCTGGTGCAGACGCTGGTGTTAATTTGGTTACTACCCATACCCTGAACCTAGACACCTCTGTATGTGATGACCTTGTTACTGACAAGAAAGGTGACGACCCGCTGTTAGAGCAAGTGAAGAATTTCTGGGAGTTGGAAGCTATCGGTGTATCAAGGCTCGAAAATGTGCCTCAACTCGATCATAAAGAATGCGTAAACGTTTCAAGCCATTGTCAACAGCTACTGCTGCTAACTTCAGTAATCCCTCCGTGTGAGTATTAATGATTATCTGAGGCTGCCCAAAACGCTTTTTTATAATGGATTGGGCTGCTTCATAGGTTTCTGCTTTCAGCGGTAGCCCTCGGATGGCTCCTGCGTCAAGCCCTTCTAGTAAATTTCTCAGATAATTGAATTAATCAACGTCTGATAAACTGCAAATGTCGTCGAAAGCACTCGCAAAAGAAATCCAGAATGGACTGAGAGGAAATGGGATCAACATAGAATTTGTTAAGAGTAATCTGCGGCAGTTTCGTCTTTTCAGCTCTCAAACGTTCAGTGAACGAGTTAGAATTAGAATGAGAAATTGACTTATCTGAGTGTCCGGCCTTTTCCAGTTCCAATGCGTGTAGAGTTTCATCAATTTCGTCTATAATCTGATGAATAGATCCTCTCAAGGTTCCAGTTTCCTTGATTTCATCTTCGATGTGCTCTTCCTTCATTAACGCCAGAATTTCGTCGTCCAAGGTTCCAAGAATGTTCAATTTTTCCGTAAGAGCAATCCGATAAGTTTCCAGTTGATTCGCCAGAGTGGGTTCAAATTCATTGAGTAAGGCTTGTACCTTTTTCAGAGTCGTCGTAACGTATCCTGTATGGCCTCCACGAATCCTTCTTTTCTTTTTCAGCTCTTCGACAGACATTTTTTCAGTTAGAGTGAGCTGTTAGAGTGAATTCTTCAGTTCAGTCGCCTTGTTCCCGGGTCTCGGCACCATGTAAAACATTTTCACATTTTCACATTTGACTTTTATTTTAGTGAGCGATAGTGCATTTATGTTGCCTCCTATTTTAAGAAGTCTGGTTGGAATATTATCTAGGCCCGCAGCTTTGCTTTCGTTTAGTTTGGTCAACAGTTTGCGAACTACGTTCACCGATGGATCTTTCAGAGAAAAAGTTGTTTTAGTGGATTCAAGGTAAGACTCAGGCTCAACATTATATGATGGTATTTCTGAGGCTAGTTTCTCACCAACGCGTGAGAAATGCAGATTTAGTTCTTCGGCTGTCTCAGAATGTTCAGTTATAGTTTGCTCCCTAACCTTAATTTCCGTAATATTCCTTACTTTGTTTGGATGTCGCGAGAACAATTCATTAATTAATTGCCAGGATTTTTAGGATTTGATTTGCTGGACTCCAGATTGTCAGTGAAATATTTACGCTTAGCATTCTTAATTTCGTTGTTTGTGTGGTTCCAGGCACGTTTATATTGATCCCAAGCCAAAGGGGAGCCGCACAAACTGCTTTCTTTTTTAAGAAACCTCTTCTATGCATTCCATGGCGCAAATGATCAGTTATCCATGGAGACTTTTTATTGCCAGCCCCTTTAGGTTTTAGTGGTGCATGTTTATCTATGGCTTGCATGAGCGTAACTTTCCACATTGACCACGTATCATTTGGATCGTTTAGTATTTCAACATCAGACCATGCCTTTTCTTGAAGGTCCTTTTGGAAGCTTACTTCATGGAAATTTTTCATTTGACAGGTTTTGATTATTATTGTGCCTGCACGCTCATGCTGGACCTTATATGTCATATAAATTAGTGCGTGATCGCTAATTGCAAGATCGACAACACCAAACTTTGCAACTTTAGTTGGTGTATTCGCAATACAAAGATCAATTAAAGAGCGGGAACTTAGGGTAATTCTTGTCGGCTTTGTGATTAGCTGGTCCAATCCATAACAACACAGCAACAATTACAACCAAATAAATGGAATGTGCTAAACAGTTTGTCACTCGAGGTGCCGTTACTCGTTTTTGCAACATTTCTATTACGGGTAATGTAGCACTGATAGCTAGCGCAATTTTATGACAACCGCGTACTGGAAAAGGTTACATACACGTCACTCATGGTGCTGCATTCACCATGAAAGAGGGACTCAGGGGGCATCCACTTGACTGGAAGTCGTGCCTTCAAAAGAGAACAAAAGAAATTGATAACTAAAATTGATGAGCAAACAAAGGAATTGCTTTTGAAGACACTGCATTGACTTCTTATTAACTTTAGGGGAAGATGTAACTTGGTTACCCAACTAAGAGCCTTGAAAGACCTCATACCTGGGACGTTCGCACATATATGTCGTCACTGACGTCACGAGAAAGTCCAAAGTCTGAAATTTTGGAAACTTTGTTTTCACCAACAAGAATGTTACGAGCAGCCAAATCGCGATGAACAATCTAAATTAACAAAAAAATAAGTAATGAGTACAAGACAAAGTTATGGAGTTAAGAAATAGTGGTGCAGTTCAGGAGCGCATCAGAGCGCACAGTGCATCATCTCGGACACGAACGATAGGTTTTGGTAGTAGATGGGTCACTTTAGCGTTGGTTAGAGAGAGATGCTGGTTGTTTAAGTATTTAGAATCTTTCTGACAGCAGAATAGAGAACATATGTCCGCTGATTTACATTAAGTTTACATGGGAGACTGCATTCACTAAAGAACTATGGCGACACAAAAGGTGAGCAAGATAATTTGTTATCTTGGCGTATTTACCGATGATCTTACTTTCCGATTAGCTATCAGTTGTGGTGTACTGGGTCATTTAATTTGCTGCATTGCTTGTAGACCACGAAGATGAAGACGTTAATTTTCATATTGATGATGATGATATAAATGATGATGACGATAAAGCTGCCGACATTGAACCTAATATTTACGCTTAGAACCATAAAACACGTAAAACTGACTAGAGCTTACCTTCATTTTGGCCAAATATTTCATCCCGTCAGCTATCATCCAGGCAAACGACAAAAGATCGTTCGCTGAGAGCCTTGATGAAGCACTCTTCTCTCCAGAGTTGCAATAGTCTTGGTGACCTCTGCTCTTTCGTAGATATCCCAGTAAATCACCGTAAGGTAGATACTCCAGCACGATCAGAAGTGGATCTGTACATATATGTGCATACGAATTAGGATAACGAAAAAGAAAGTGTCCATTCTGTTTTGAAAATTGATTTCTTTCGATCCTCGCAAACCGCTGCAATAGTCGGAGGTAAATAGCTTGAAAAACTAAACGATTACTTTTAAATTCGCTTAAGCGAAGCCTTATTTTTGTTTCTGTCTTATTGTTACTTTTTTAAGTTATACTAAATATAAAGACAGTGACCCTTAGAGATTCACGTAATAAGTATCTTTGGGAACTAAATTAAAATGATCTGCGTGCATCGATCTTTGTTGTTGACTTGCTATCAATACTTTTACGAGCGAAGGTTCACTGCCAATGAAGACCAGTCATTAGCAAAATTGATTATCATTCTCATCGCCATATTCATCATATTGTTATGATTGTCACTGTCATTACCGCTATCGTTACTGTTCTCGTTATCATTGTCATTTTTTTTTTAACGTTAATGACTTTAAATAGGACGTTTCCTTACCGCTAAGGCTACAGCAGCCAATCAACTTTACGACATGCGGATGAGGCTTGAGACTTTTCATCACACTGAGCTCGGTAATCATGTCCGCTTTGTCTTTGGGAGTGGCATTTTCTTTATAAAAGTAAGTTGACAAAATAACATTTTGATGGATGTTAATGGTGAAAATCCAAATTAGGTTTCAGACAGTCCTTAATATGAATCCACAATTAATTAAGCCGATGTTAAGCTTGTTTACGATAAACCTTATTTACCTTTAAGAGATTTTACAGCCACAGTGTTGTTGCCGATGACCGCTTTGTAAACTTCACCAAAGTTACCACTTCCCAGTAGCCTCTCAAAACTGATGTCTTCTCGTTCCAATTCAAAAGATTGAGTATCACAGATCATTATCACAGCATCATTATCGCTACCATCTGTGTTTGTTTCCGGCAGATCACCATTCTCGGTAGCTTCTGTGTTTATTTCTGGCAGGAAAATCTGTTCTCCTTCAAGAGGAACATTGGCTTCCAATAAAATAATAAATAAAACAATTGAAGTGACGTTAAACAATATCAGGGTGATGCCCAAGCAAGGAGGTTGCGTTGATGACTGAGAAAGGTCATTTTTTTAAGCTGGTTGAAATCATTTCATTCATATTTAACAGTTATTCTAGGAAATCGTAAGGGATATCGCCTGATACTGGCTAGAATCAGACGATATTCCGCAAGATTTAGCAGGATAATTGTTTTAGTATTCAACGCATTAAAGACAAAGCACAATTTTCTGCGTTTATTGCAAAAAAAAAAAAATAATAATAATAAATAAGAAAGCCAGAAAAGCGGCCATTTTTCTCCACGACACACAAAATTACGTATATCGTAGGATATCTCCTGAGTTCGCAAGGCGAATATTGAGAGGGCTATGACCACATTTGGAGATTAGATAATTATTATCTTTATCTTTACCTTCTGTATCTTGCAAATTCCCAAGTCTTTGCACTTGTCTGTATTGCGTTTTTCTGTCAAGAAAAAATATCGAATAAAAAGTGTGGTTGTCTAGTGTCTTCGTTAAACGCTTGATGCGACGTCAAGTCGCGATTGGGGAGACGATTGTTCGATAGTAGAAGTGAAAAACAAAATAACAAACAAACATAACAACAAGTGGCGACCAACTGGCCGCAGAAGGAAAAAAAAATCAAAAGATTAAAAACAGCCTGCCATTTAACCTTGAATGTTTTTCAAACTTTTAAGCGTCGCAAGTAATTCTTGTTGACTCTAATTTGGCTTAATTTGATTCGGTCTGTTATTATCTAGCAACAAAACTCGCACCACTTTCTCAATCAATGAGAGGTAAGGTGAGTAAAACCAATCAGAGATCGTGATTTGGTCGGCGCACATAATTTCCAGTGTTTGGTGCCGGCTTAATTGTTTTCAATTCTGGTTAGTTCACTGGGTTTCTTGCGTGTGTGATTTTGTAATAGGCTAGAGCGATTGTTTAGTTTGGATTTAAATTCAAAATATTTGCTCTTACCTTTGTCGATAACAGTGTATACCCAGTACAGTCAGCGCACTCAAAAGCATAACTCCGAGTATCACAGATATGACAATGTAAATAGTACGGCTGGAACTGGGACTGGAATTGGGATCACCTGATGAGAAAAAGACACGGTGAGTGATCCGACAGAAATAATTAAGATGTTATTAATACTCGTATTAATGTAACAGTAACAATGAGAACGGCAATTAGTATAGCGGAGAATGATAACTGATGATGTTAATGCCAATAACAATGATGTCCAGTGCCGGCGACAGCGACGGCGACGGTGACAACGACAAAGAAATCGACAAGAACAACAGTAACAACAATAATGTAGCAATAACAAGCACAAGAAAAAGGGCAAAGGCAATCACAACGACACCAATTATGACAGTGAAAATAATGGTATGAGTTTTTGCTGAGCCTGTTCTTCACCATCGGTAGGTGCTTAACACTGATAAAGTAACACAAATTCTAACAAGGTCTGTACGATTGCTAAAGATAAGAGATCCTAATAACCTTAAAAGTGAAGATAAAGTTAAATTAGAAGTGGTTTAAGACTCTAATAGTTGGCACTGCAGCTACATAATAGACAATGATCCTCTGGTACAACTCAGAATATAAAACTGGTAACAAACCGCTCGCCACAATTGTCTTCATTTCACTGGAATTACGTCCCTCGTGGTTTTCTGCTACAACCTATCAAGAAAGAAAAAAAATTGTCAATATCCTCCTATGGCTATAACCCACGTGTAAACTTACTTTTATTAACATAAAATGGCATCCCAAGGACTATGAATAGTTTACAGAAATTCGATTTGTCATTATCAATTGTGTTCCTGCCCTTGATGAAGCGGCCGGAGAGATTGTAAAAAGTAAAGAATACCCTTGCTGATATAAATACCTTGGAATAAATGACATGCAATGTGAGATTCTGAAAAACGAATTCGATCATTTAAGCTATTTCCTATAACAAATTTTGAGGTATGGTTAGTCACTACCGGAAAGGTAAAAAACTAATCAGTGAGAATTTTCGAGGGCTTTTTCCTAATTATTCTGATTCGAAAACAACACTCACCAGTACGTTATATTGCTTTCCAGGTTTAAGTCCAGACAGAATCACGCGCGTGTTTGTTGTTTTGATAGTGTGTGTATCGTGAGGATCATCCACTCTGGTGTAGGTCACGTAATACGCCTGGATGACGCCATTTATGAAGTCTAATTTCCATGACACGTCAATCGTATCATCGCTGTTCAGGTGAAGGAAGACGTCTGGTTTACCTGGAGCTGCTTAATATGGGCGACATTAACAAGCACAAGAAAAAGGGCAAAGGCAATCACAACGACACCAATTATGACAGTGAAAATAATGGTATGAGTTTTTGCTGAGCCTGTTCTTCACCATCGGTAGGTGCTTAACACTGATAAAGTAACACAAATTCTAAAAAGGTCTGTACGATTGCTAAAGATAAGAGATCCTAATAACCTAAAAAGTGAAGATAAAGTTAAATTAGAAGTGGTTTAAGACTCTAATAGTTGGCACTGCAGCTACATAATAGACAATGATCCTCTGGTACAACTCAGAATATAAAACTGGTAACAAACCGCTCGCCACAATTGTCTTCATTTCACTGGAACTACGTCCCTCGTGGTTTTCTGCTACAACCTATCAGTCAAGTATTGATCACTCGACTATCACGAGATCAATCGGAAAATTGCTAGCCGGGTAATCACTAGCTGGTAAATCACTTGCCGGAATGTTACTTGCAGTAAAACTACTAGTCACGAGCTCGTTCGGAAAAGTACTTAGCCTCGACTTCATTTAAGGTTGGGTATAAGACAAGCCTTATTCCCCGAAGTCTTCCTCTTGGTCTCCTGACGTAACAAGCTTTGCGAATTTGACAGCCGCACACCTCCGTCCTTCACTTCCAGAGTTGAGTATATCTTTCTTGTTGTTTTTTAAGTTAGTCATGTCTCCTAAACCCCTTGTTCTCATTATGGGCCACTCCTTTGTCCGCCGTTTTGAATTATTTTTGTCTAAAGGCGTAGACGCAAGGGTACGACGGGATCTTAACTTGTCCCGTTCCGCGCAGATAACTTTTCTCGGAATTGGCGGTCGCACTAGTAGTATAGTACATGGGTGATCTAGCACATGTTGCATGAAATTGTGCAATTTTTCGAAACAGCACACTTTTTGTCAAGGTCAAGGTCATCGAATCAGATGGTTCAATTTCTCGGAAAATTACCATGTGTAACTTTCTCGGAAAAACAGTGCATGGGTGATCTAGCACATTTTCCATAAAATTGTGCAATTTTTCAAAACAGCACACTTTTTCCCAAGGTCAAGGTCAAATTTTCCAAATCTAAAATTAGCGTTTTCTCCCAGAATACTTCAATATTTTAAGCATCAGGATGATGAATGAAAGAATTGAGTAGTATTCGTCGAGAAACGGCTGATTTCAATATTCTAAGCGGAATGAGCATATTTGAGTAGTATTCGTCGAGAAACAGCTAATTTCAACATTCTAAGTGATAATTAGTATATATGAGCAGTATTCAGGTAGAACGGCATTTTCCCATTTTCCAAGGTCACCTATTTAAGTACTTTATGATATAAAAAACACTTAAAGAAATATCGCTATAAGTCAAATGGAGAATGACGAAAGAAAGAAATCTCCGGGCCTTGGAAAAGCCCTCTCAAATCAGGTCAGGTAGCCAGATGGTAAATGGCCTGAGTCAGAAAAATATTGGATCAGGTAGCCAGATGGTAAATGATTTTTGTAATACATATATTCACGAATATTTTGCTGAAGTAGAAAAATATCTAATATGTCCTTTATGTGATCAGAAGATAGCAGAACATAGTGTCAAAAATGAACCATGTTGTGATAATCAGAAAATGATTAATGACAATGGTGAAAATGTTTGTACAAATTGTGGTTCAGTCCATGGTTATGATTATTGTAAGGAGTACGTTGACTTTCATAATAATATGTATAAAATAAAGCGGAAATCTATATATCATCGGAAGTACCATATTGAAAATGTGATAAATGGTATATGTTGCAAGAATAGATTTCAAATTTCAGTAAAAGATAAGGGTAAAATATTAAGAATATTCAAGGAGATAGACACTATCATCCCTTCGGTGAATAAGAATCGTAAAAGAATGATAAACACCAAATTCATTCTGAAACAATTGTTCATGATGATGGATCTGCCTTATGAGTATATCATATTAACCAACTTAAAGAAAACACTGAAATTTTATAATCAATATTGGGTTGAGATTCTATTGTTAATATTTGATAAGATTATTCGTATTATCAAGCAGTGAATTTTTCATCATATTTCAGTAGGTACTTATCAATAATTGGACTATTGTCAGTCACATAATCATCAATATTCTTCATTGAGATTTGTATACTTGAAGCATCAAAATCACCACTTCTCAACTTGTCTTTTATTGAATTGAGTAGATGTTGATAGCTTTGATAAGCATATGTGCAATTCTGGATTTTCAAATCTAGGTTTTTATGCTTCATCCACCCTTGTATCAAAAGTGCTGCTGTACTGATGGCTACCAAACTAACACCACCTGTTGCCACACTTGTGGCGAGACCCCAGTTGCAAAGATGATGGACAAGGAATTCCCCAGTAATTTCCATTTTTTGAACCTTTTAACAGCCTGTTTATGAGCCCAACACTTTCTGTGATATGTGTGGTAATAGGCTTTTAATTCATTTACCTGATCTTCTGTTAATTCACCTGAAATATGGTTCCAGCTGAATATGCTTTTTCGCTCTTTCATACAATATGCTTATATAACGATTCTGTTCAACACACAGTACCACAAACCAGACAATTGCCCACTTAGAGGTGATAACTTACTAATTTTAGTCGTCAAGAAAGACGGTAGAGCATAAGAATATCCTCTGTCAAGTGCATGTTTGACATAAAACCTACCGAAGGCATCGTGTAATATACCATGTGTCTGTAATGTATCAATCCAACCAAGAGTATGCTCCAAAAAATGTGTTAAGCAGCCTTCACCGGGACCGATTAATCCAATGCCTATATGCTCCTGGATAATATCTCTCACTTCAATATATTTGTTGAAATGTTTGTGATATAGAAACTGGTAAACCAAAGCTGATTTCAAAATCCTCTTATCAACACCAGGGTTTTTCCGTTCAGCATCCCGAATGAACCATCGTACAAATCTTATAATCTGCTTCATAATAATTGATTACATAATTCAAAGATCGAAATAATCTTCAAGGAAACGGAACATATTTTTTAATTCATCATTAGACAGAGATCTCTGCCAAACAGAAAAAGCGTACAGATCCATTTCAGAAAAATTGACTGCAGTACCATCATCATTATCAACTTGACATCCAACGAACATTTTTTGTGGATTTCCTGACAGTGTTGCTGAGATTGTTTCTGTTCCAACAGGAGTCATTGATGAAATACCTCTGAAAAATTCCATATTATGACCATCAACTCGAACAGTAAAAACTTCAATATTTCCAGTCAGATTAGCCAAAGAAGAAACAGCAAGTCTTCCATTTAATGTAGAACCGAAATCAATATAACATACTCCATCAATCCAAGGAAAATGAACACCAAATCGAATATTAGCCTGCCCCCATTGAAATTGAGATTGATTCTTCACTTGTTTTGTATTAACAACCATAATTACTGTGCATGTATTCCCATTTGGTCCAGCAACTTTGGATACATCAAATGAATTTATTCTCAAGTAGTCATCAGTCCCATCGAATCGCAGAAAGAATCTCTTTTTATTTGAATCTCTCAACAGCAGAGGTTTTTTGGAATTATCAGTTTGTGTGAAAGATATATTATTGACAGGATCAACCCATCTTGAGACTCTATCGTTTGTATCAGATGTTAAAACAGAGAGAGCTGGGATGAGAGCAATAGAAATTCCATCAAGGACTGGTACACCAGGAAGAGAGTTGGAAATAACAAAAGTAGCTCTATCTAACTTCAGATCAAGTTGTTTTTTTGTGACACAATCATTATCATCAGTTCCTTCATCAACATTTATCAATTTCTTGTTGCTTCCAAGATCATAGTGGCCATCTTGTGTTAATGTAAATCCATCACCTTTATCACCTTTAGGACCAATTGCACCAGTATCACCTTTATTATCTTGATTTTGTGGAGAATTAAAAACTCCCATTATAATATTAATTTAGATTAATTCATAACCACTTCAAGTGTGAATGTTGTATCAAATGCACCTGTATTAGGATGTGAATAATCAATGATTAAATAGCCTCTCGATAATGATTTGTTGATATTGACCGTTGTGATGTTTCTACTCATAGTATTATGTCTGTGTTCATAAATAGTTGCTGGTAATGGCAAAGGCCTACCACCTTCAGCTTTTGTCTTGAAGTAGAATATTCCGGGTTTTGTTCCTTGTAATACATACATTTTCTTAATATAAAAGTTATTGTTATGAATGACTAAAAAATCAGAGCCATTTATCAATACAGGCTTTAAAGCATTCTTATTATGTCCTTGTTTGGCTTTGACAGAGCAATTTAAATATTGTATTTGACCGATTATTCCATTCCCATTCAAATCTAGATCACCTCCTAATTTTGGCTGATAGAGAGCAAATCCTCCGAGATCGAAAGCTGTTTCCATAATTACACCTGTAACGCTTGAACGAAATAGATTCAAACTATTATTATGAATTCTATAGCCATTCAGATTTAAATCACCGCCAAGTTTAGCCTCACTTATAAGAAAGCTGTTCATATTAATGTTATTTAGCATTGTCAATTCACCATTTTGACCATCAAATAAGTTTGATGAATTATTAATCAAGGCATGTCCATTCAAATCTAAATCAGTTTGTAATTGTATTTTTTCATTCACGATTTTATAAGCTTCTGCGAAGTCGTAAACACTTGATGGAACGTCTACAGCTTCAAAATCAATACCATATGCAACACAATGAACTTTGTACTTATTTGGATAAGTTGGGTTAGCATTAATATGAATCGTACAATATAAATATTCAGGTGGTGAACTTGCTGATGGTTTTTCAATCCATAATAAATATCTCGAATGATCTTCATTTCTGTTATCAAATTTTCTCCCTACAGTTTTATGAATTGTAATTCCACCAGTTGCACTGAATGTTACACTACTAAGATTCATTCCTTCATAATCAGGAAATAGCCATTCAAGAATGAAAGTGTATTTTCCATCTTTTATTGTGTACATATTAAATCCAATTCTAGCTCTGTAAATATGATTAGCTTCTTTATTCAAGTCTATATCAATGACCTTTTTTGAAATCAAATGTGGTGAACGAGGTAAATTGACATATCCATTGACTTTCAAGCCATATTCAGTACTGACTTCATCAATATCATTCATCAAATATTTGAAAGCATTCTTTGGATGAGAAGCAGATGAAATATGACTTTTTTCTAATTGATCTAAATTTACGGCATCAGTTTTATTTGTTCCTTCTTTTAAGTCAATGATTTTATGCCCTCCAAGTTTCATATCTGCTGCCATCGCATTTGTTCCATTCAATAATAAAGTGTTTGCTCTGATGGTTTGTGAAGCTCGATTTAAAACTCTAAAGTTCACTGCATCAGTTTCATTCACCACGTCCGCTAAATTAGTCACTCTATTTCCACCCATCGACAAATCGCCATACATTGCAGTCGAACCGTCTCGTCGGAGAAAATATTCGTCAGTATAACGTTTTGTCGCCGCATCGTCTGCGTTGACGGGTGAAGCAAGATCAGTAATGGCATTGTTGTTCATATTTAGATTTTGTTGTGCAACCGTATCGAGTTTGGTTTGCAACCTCTGGTCCACATAACTTTTGTTTACAGCGTCTTGTGGGTTTGAGGGGTTATCCTGCAGGTTGAGGATTTTGTTTAATTTCATGTCAACATTACTGCCAAACGCAACATGGCCGTTTTCAATTTCATAAGCTGGGTCATGAACAAAGTAAGACAAATTGGTATGATAGCCATAGGCCCCATAAACGATGATATGTGTTTTGGTGTTAGACGCAGGAGCTGTGCTGGAAAGTAAAACCTCAATTAACGCTTGACCGCCACCAGTTTTTTCGATTCGGAAAAGCTTCTTCATATAACCATCAACATACGGGGTTTTGAGAAAAGGTTTTTGAAATGACTGTCCGACGTCACGTATGTTCAATGTGCGAAGATCGAGCTCAATTGTAGCTTGGTGTGGGTCTGATGGTGAGAAAAACTCAGTAACAAATGTATACTGTCCATTTCTTAAAGATGTCACATTAAAACGAATTTTGGATGTAAAGTTGCCTCTTCGTTTGATGAAAAAAGACAATGATGACTTGTTTATGTGATAAGGTGATCTGTCAAAATTCTCAATTTGAAGGTTTGTTGCACCACTGACTGCAGAAGACTTGGATATGTCTTTTAACAGAAAAGCGAATGGGTTGCGTTGAGCTCCTGATGCTGAAAAAACAAGGTCATCAACATACTTTTTGTTGGCAGAATCTTTATCAGAGTTTGGAGATCCAACATTTGTTATTTTATTGTCACCCATGTCAAAATCTCCAGTCATTGCAACACTTCCATCTTTTTTAAGAAATGGAGAAACATCAATGCCAGTAATTCCAGCAATTTCAGTATCAACATACCCCTTTGTGGCTGAATCATTGTTTGCTGTTGGCGCTGCTACATTAGTCAATTTGTTACCTCCAAGATTCAAATCAGAAGTCATTGCAACGCTTCCATCTTTTTTCACAAAGTTATTATTGACATATGTTTTATCCGCTTTACCTATTACACCATCATCAACGTATTTTCTAGTTGCGCAGTCTTGTGGAAGTATAGGGCGTCCAACATTGACTATTCTACGAAAACTCATTTTAACCTCATTATTAAATACAATTCTTCCTTCTTCTATTTCAAAAGCTGGGTCGTGAATATGTGATAAAATGATATTAGAAAATCCATAAACACCATAAACTATGACATGATGTTTGGCATTATTTTGTAAATATGGTGAAATCAACAATAATTCCATTGATGTCTGACCAACTCTCGTTTTTTCAAGGAAGAATATTCTTTTGAGATAACCATCAACAAGATGAGTCTTTGGAAATGCTCTTTTTATCGAATCCTTTCTTTCAATAAATTAGATGACAGATTGTCGTCATCAACTGTTGCATTGTTTGGATTACCATCAGTATAAAATTCAACAACTAAAGTGTACTTTGAAACTTCCAATTGTGACAAATCAAAACGAAGAACAGTTGTAAGACCAGCAGAAGGAATAACAAAAGACAAGGCTTTTTTATTTATTGAGTAAGGGCTTTTATTATAGACTTCTAATTGTAGATTATTCGCATTTCTAAGAATAGTTGTTTTTGATACATCTTCAAGAAGAAATTTAAATGGATTAACACGTGTTCCTTCAATTGATAAAACAGCATCATTAACATATCCCAAGTTAGTAGAATCATAATGATTTACTGGATCATCAACATTTGTCAAACGTTTATTTTCAATGTCATAATTACCATCTTGTGTTAATTTGAATCCATCACCTTTGGGACCAACAGCTCCAGTAGCTCCTTGTGGACCAATTGCACCTGTATTACCTTTTGGACCTCTATCACCTTTTTCACCTTTGGGACCAATTGGACCTGCAGGGCCTCTTTCACCAGTTCCAGTTTCTGTTTTATCTTGATTTATTTGAGCATTAAAAACTCCCATTATATCATCTTGTTAGATTAATCTTCCAAGAATTCAGGTGGTATGGTTTCATAGATGACAGGTAGTCTCTTATTGTTTTTCTGGATTTTGAAAATTGTTGATTGCCATATAATATTAGATTAGATTAAACAGCACCATAAAAATTTCTCTTGATTGTCTTCATCGGCTTGTCGACATAACAGAAGGAATATGGTTTCTTGGTTGCTTCAATGTATTTCTTCTTGTCTATTCCAAGTTCTTGTGCAATCAAGTTCCTTTCTCTTGAGGATGGGAAATCATAAAGGCAGAAGTGACTGCAATTGAGTCTGATTGATTTTGGACAGCCATAGAATGATTGTGTGAGATATATGACTGAACAGTTCTTGTGTCTCCCTGAATGAAATAGCTTATGATTTGATCTTGTTTTTTATCAGTCACGAAATCATCAAAAACAACCAATCGCTGCAAATTTGTGTCTTTTATTTGTTCAACTGGCAATATCTCTTCTTGACTGCAAACCAAGGCAGGATATCCAATGTGACTGCTTATTTCATCCATTACTTTCCGAAGATATTTGTACTTGTCTTGATCTAAATTTTTTGCATAAAGATGTATCTGATCATAATAAACCAATGGTTCCATAATCAGATGCATGAACAATGTTGTCTTTCCAGATCCAGAATTACCAGCCAGCAGCATCCTGAAAGTGTCTTTTGGCATATACGGATACAACTGTCTGAATGAATTCTTTAAACCCTGAATATCATAATTAGGGATTTCCATATGTAAATAGTTTAGATTAGTCTAACACAATTGTATATGGATATAGAACGAATGAAAAGCTTCTTAAAAGTGGAATTGAAGCCGGAAATAAAACTAGAGAAGTTCGTGATGTTATCAAGACTTATGAATACAGAAAACAGGATGCTT
This sequence comes from Pachyseris speciosa, assembly GCA_016490735.1. Taxonomy (NCBI): domain Eukaryota; kingdom Metazoa; phylum Cnidaria; class Anthozoa; order Scleractinia; family Pachyseridae; genus Pachyseris; species Pachyseris speciosa. The sequence goes on along the minus strand of JAEMWC010000610.1, from coordinate 158,619 downwards.
ATGATACAACATCAGAATTACTGAAACCCTCTATTGATGTCCAGAAGAGTGTGAAAGAAAGTGTCGACAAAAAACAGGATGAAGTCATTAAACAGTTGAAAAAAATCAACAGGCTTTAACACAAGGACTTGATGATGTTATTGAAGCTAATAGAAGAGCTATTACAATGGGAACGGAACTTCCTAGAGCCATTGAAGCACCTGAAAAAGAGGATCGGACACCCAACATATTATCGATCGATAACTATTTCGATAGAGATGATAGAATCATATTAAAAATCACAATCTTTTGAAACCATCCGAATTAACTCAAGTCGCCCCACAAAAACTTTTTGAAGAAAGGGAGAAAGCTGCAGAAAAAGCCAAGGATATGGGAAGAAGAAAAAAAAAATCATTCACTCCAGAAGAAAATGAATCTCATAAAAGAGAAATACAAACTTTGAGGAAATACAGAGAAACGATTTCAGATGTATTAGCTTCTTACAAATACAAAACAGGGAAAGGAATGGGTTCAAGGGATGCATTTTTGGGTGACATGCTTTCAAGACTACAGTTACTTGGTGGATCTATTTCAGCCGGCAACAACAGCAAAAATGTTCAAAATGAATTCACAAAAATATTGCATACATTGAACAGACTGGGAATCCTGAAAACTGGTGAGTTGAATAAAATAATGATGAAATATCTAATGTAAAAGTATATGACAGAAATTTCATTACGATTCAACAGTAAAAACAGAGACAAAATTGGTGTCAGCAAGAGTCATGATTTTGAAAAAAGATTCAATACACCTCTTAAATTAACGAATGATTTGAAATATGAAATGGCTGTGAATGTCATCAATATGACATACAGTTGGTACAATATCAGAGATATTTTTGGGAATAATCAAATAAATACAGCTATGACAAAGGTGTAAACTGGGAAACAATAACATTCGTTAACGGGATGTATTCATACGACGATATCAATAGTTACATTCATGAGTATATGAGAAAAAATAGCCATGTACTGAATCCATCTGAAACAGACAAATCAAAATTCAAGTATGGTATTAACATTTATTTCGTTTTGTCAACATATCGCATTTTGATTGAACTCAATGAAAATTATCGTGTGGATCTGAGAAATAATGATTTCAGAAAACTTATCGGTTTCGATTCAAAATTAGTTTCAGCCACAGAATATGGAACAAATCTACCTGATATTACAAGAGGAGTAGATGAAATTTATATCAATTGTGATTTGGTGACAGATAGCATTGTTGATGGAAATAGCACAAATACAATCGCTGTTATTCCTGTCACAAATCTCGTTAGAAGTTTACCTTTCACTTACAAACCTCGTTTTCTTTCATGGAATCCTGTCTCAACACATATAATCAGCTCAATACGCTTTTATGTCACAGACTCTTCTAGAGCTCCAGTCGATTTAAATGGGATAGATTGGTATATTGAGTTGTTCTTGAGAAGTGTGGAATTATAAAACCTAATAGTATATGAAACGGTTTGAGTTTAAAAAATATGAACAACATGGTGAAGGTATTGTGACTGATATGATCAAAACAGCTGGAAAAAAAGCAGCCACAACAATTGGTGAACATGCTGGCAAAAAAGCTGGCGACAAAATCATAGAACTTTTGAAAAAGAGAAAGAGTGGAACTGAGAGTGCGAGCCAGACTGGTGGTTTAATCAAAAGAAAGAGAGGTCGACCTCGTAAAATAACTTTTATCTAACACAATAATATATGTCAAACTATCGTGACTCAAAATATATCGAAAGATATGAAGATGTAGTGTTCGAACTAGAGACAGCACTTAATACTGTAGTAGCAAATAATGCTCATCAGAGGAAAACAGGTTACCGTTTCGTTGTTGATAACAGTGGAGAGACTACACCATTTGACTGGTATAATGCCCGTTTTAATGTTATTTTCATTGTAAAGAAGCTTGCAGATGGAGCTGACATTGCTGCAGGAGATCGAAATGGTATTGTTAATTCAGTTCACGCTCTTATTAACACATTAATGTGAAAATGAATGGTATTGATGTTTATGAATGCCGAATGCAAACCAGGCCACAAATATTAAGTCATTGCTTGAGTATTCACAGGGTTATGCTGTAAGTCAGGGAACCAATGAGTTCTTCTATCTTGACGACAAAAGACAAGCTGATGATAGAGTTGCCCAGGTGGCTACTTATAACAAAGGTTTCGCAGATCGCAAAGCACTGTTGAATGGTGCAGCTGGTGAAGTAAATGCAGAGCTTGCATTGAACAGATACGGTTTTTTCAAGAGCTTTTGGGATGAACTTATGCCTAACTCAAAAATAGAGTTGAAATTGACACTTGAGAGTGATGACAATATGATTTGGCAAGCTGCTGATGATTGCCGTGTGGTACTAACTAAATTCCAGCTAATAGTTCCTCGCATTGTTTTTAATTCTGCGGGAAAGTCCTTATACATGAGCAAGTATCTTGACAACAGAAAGTGGACTTACATGAGAGAAATGGTTGAGAGAGGCAATTCAACAAGACAACAGACAGCCAATTTCCGTATTTCCACAGGAATAAACAAACCCAGGCATGTCTTTGTATTCATCATCAATGATGCAAGTGATGCATCTCAGACAGCCAATAAATTTCTCTATAACACTTTTCAGTTGCAAATAACCAAACTTTGACTGATTGTTATCTTGAGGTTGGCAACGGAAATGATTATCCAGAGGTTCATTATAAACCATCAACAGAACCAACAAGAGTATTTAGAGATGTTTTGAAATATGTTCAAGCTGTAAATGATTTCAGTGAAAGTACCCTTCTTAACAGGGGCAATTTCGGTACAATATTCCCTTTCATTTATTTGATCTGACAAAACAGAAACAGGATATCAAAGATGGAATGACAAAACTGACTTTCAAATACACTTTGAGTGCTGCAACAAATGCTGATTACAGTGTGTATGCACTGGTCCTCTATGAGCAGGATATTGAGATGAGAAAGACTGATGGAAAATTAATTCTGAGATCAATGTAAATTAAATAAATTAAATGATTGTTTGTATTAAATACAATTTAGTATAAACATATATTATATGACTACTTATCATCCTCATGGAGTAAGACTTTCAAACAGTCAGAAGCAAAGGCTTGCAAAAGCTATACAAACAAATTCACCGGTAACATTGAGACTCGCACATGGAGATCTCACTGGAGGTGATCAAATGATGTTGACAAAAACACAGATAAAAAAATTAGCCAAATCACAGAGAAATGGAACAGGTGCTGATGTAAAGATATCCAAAGCACAGATCAGAAAATCAGTCCAAGAAGGAGGTTCTCTTTGGTCCAGTCTTTTTTCACTTGGAACAAGACTATTGCCTTATGCAGGTAAAGCAGTAGCTAAAGCGGCTCCAGCATTGGCTACAGGTGCTCTTTCTTCATTAGCAAGTCTCGGCATTGATAAACTATTTGGAAAGAAACAAAAAGGAGGATTTCTTATTCCTAATGCCAATTTATCCCAATTATTGAATGTAGGAAATTTATTGAATACGAGACAGATGGCTGATGTTATCCAAAAAATGCAGTATGGTGGAGACGTTGTTATAAAACCAACAAAAGCGCAGACTGGAAAGGGTATTGGAACAATACTCGCCAGTTGGAATTCCTTTGGCTATAGAAGCAATCAAATTAACTGGAAAAGGTTTGCATGTTGAAAGCAGCCGTCCAAGACGGTCAATACCTGTTCATGTTCCAGATGACATTGTACCCAGAAAGAAAGGTGGGAAACATGCTATGATTCCATGGCAATCTCCTCCTGTTTTTGGTACATGGAATAACCCAATCGGTTATGGAATGAAAAAAAAAAACAAAGGAAAAGGACTTCTACTAGGCAAAAACAGTCCATTCAATTCAATCCCCATACTAGGAACCATTTTGTAAACAAACCCTTATCCAACTTTGATTTAATCAATTGGGTTAAACAACTTGGAATAAAACATTTTAGAGGAGTATTTTCAAGAGACAATCTTCCTAGACAAATAAAAAAGAATGAATGTGGGATAGTCAATCTCGACAGTAAGATTGGACCTGGTACTCACTGGGTATGTTATCGAATTGGTGATAGATACTGTGAATACTTTGACTCATTTGGTTTAATGATGCCAACAGAAGTACAGAAATACATGGCTACAAGTGGAAAACAACTTGAATACTCTGGAGATGAGATACAAGAAAGAGATTCAGTCTTGTGTGGATATTGGTGTTTGTACTATTTATTGGAAAGACAGAAAGGGACCCCCATATTGAAAGTCATTCATAATGCAAAATTCAATCCCACAGACACAAGAGTCAATCATAGATTCATAATCAATTATTTCAAAAATATGTAATGTATATGTATGTCTGTTAAGTTAAACAAAAACAGTGGGATAATAAAAGTCGGCAAATATTACGCGTGCTATAATGAGAAAGAATACTTTGATCCATCAGGACAGGAGATACCTACTCAAATGGAGAAAAAGAATTGTTTCAATGAATCAATGAGTATTAGAGATCCGTTATTGAGTAAACAATGGTGTTTGTACTACCTTTTAGAACGTCAGAAAGGTACTATGATATTAACAATATTATTTGATGATGAAAGATTTAATAAATTTCTATCTAACATAAAAGTATGATAGAATTCGAAATAATTGATGATGTTAATATATTTGTTATAATAGTTGTCAACAGATTGATTGGTTTACGAGTTGTAATCAAATGCACTTTGGATAATATAACAGTATTCTATGACAAACTTAGTGGAAATGTATGTCGATTTAACTACTAGACAAAGAAAGCTATTTTATCCAACTTAATATATATGAGATCATATTGTGTGAAACAGAAGAAAGTCACTGAATGTGTACCAGGAAGTGAAAGATATCAGAAGACTAAAAATGGTCGAACTGTGATGAAATGTACTTGTGCTGAATGTGGAATCACAAAAACTAAATTTGTCAGAAATCGGGGAAACTGAATAGCCCGTCTGAAGGGGCGGGCATACTAGATTCAGCCGCAGATATGGCGCTAACAGGATTCTTAGAACATGGAGTCCCTTATTTAGCGAAGAAGGTGTTGAAATGGGTAGATATTATGCTTCTGAAGCAATGAGAAATCCAAAGCTGCAAAAGAAATTAATTGACAAAGGACTTTCCCTCGCAAAGCCTGCAATCACAAAGGTTGGGTCAGAAGCTTTGAAACAACTCTCAACAAAAGTGAGACCAAATATTCGTTACAAAACAGATATCAAAGGATTAGATTATGGCGGTGCTATTGACATTCATAAGGTTATTGGCAAGCTTCCTAAACCGAAAAGTGGATGGACACCCGGAAATTATAAATACATGGGACCTTATAATCCCCTCGATAAACAGTTAGTGTATGATAAAAATACAGGTGAGGTCTTGAAATGGAATGTACAACCTTATAACAAAGTGGATGAAATAGCAGCTTACCATGATATTTGTTATGATATGGGAAAAATAAAGGTGAATGTGATAGAACAATGGTCGAGTCACTAGATCAAATACCATATGGTGAGATGCCAAAATGGGGTCAAACAGCTAGATTCTTAATCGACAAAAAACAGAAACTTGGTCTCGGTGTTTCAAAAAACGGAAAAAGCCGTCGAGTGAAGAAAACTGGCAAGAAAAACTAGCTGATGAATTACATGCACCCATAAAACGAAATTTCACTCGGCGGCGTGTGATTGTAAATAAAATTGATGAAATATGGGCAAGTGATCTAGTTGAAATGCAACAGTTCAGTAAATGGAATAAAGGTTATCGATATCTTCTTATGGTTATTGATGTCTTCAGCAAATATGGTTGGATTGTCCCATTGAAGGATAAGAAAGGTGAATCTGTCACTGAAGCATTCAAATCAATATTCAAGGAAGGTAGAAAACCACAGTATTTATGGGTCGACAAGGGAAAAGAGTTTTACAACAAACACTTGAAGGACTTGCTAGAGAAACATAGTGTACAGATGTACTCAACTGAGAATGAAGAGAAATCATCAGTAGTTGAAAGATGGAATAGGACAATTAAATCCAAAATGTGGAAGCAGTTCACTGTTCAAGGCAATACACAGTATTTAGACATGTTACAAAAATTAGTGAAACAGTATAACAACACAAAACATTCAAGCACAAAGATGACACCCGTTGAAGCATCTGATAAGAGGAATGAAGGAACTGTTTACTTCAATCTTTATGGTGATATGGAGCCATTAAAACAGAAACTAAAATTTAAAATAGGTGATAAGGTCCGAATATCCAAGTATAAACGGATTGTGTTCGACAAGGGCTATACACCAAATTGGACAGAAGAAGTGTTTATAGTTGATAAAATCCAATACACTAATCCAATAACATACAAACTAAAAGATCACAACGATGAAGAAATTGAAGGGAGTTTTTATGAACCTGAGTTATTAAAGGCTAAACAGGATGTATTCCGTATTGATAAAGTCATTCGCAGAGATTACAAGAAGAAACAAGCTTTGGTGAAGTGGAAGGGATATAGTGATGACTTTAACAGTTGGATACCGTTCAAGGATTTAAAGAAAATTATCTAACATACATGTAGATGCAAAAATATTCCTACGATAATAAAGAATTAGACGTTTCAATAGATTGTTATCTCGATGATAAAAACGAAATATGGTTCAGAGGAAGAGATATAGCCATTATTCTCAACTATAAAAATCCGCAAAGAGCAATCAGAGATCATGTTGATTCTGAAGATAAAATCTTATTGGACTTCAAACTGTCCATAAATTCCAAAACAAAGTCAATTTTCGCTGATGCAATCGAAAAAACTTTCAAATGTTTTTTTATAAATGAAACAGGATTTCATTCACTTTTATTCTCATCCAAAAAACAAGAAGCCAAAGAAATTAAACATTGGGTTACTAAAAAGGTCTTACCATTAGTCAGAAAACGAATATATCAAAAACAGTTCAATGACAGAAACAATAACATGCTATTGATTGAAAATGAAAATGATTTACACTGCAAGATTGTTTCATTCATCAGAAAGAAATATGAAGACGCATTAATGATAGCCGGCTTAGGTGAGAATCAAATAAGCTCAAACATGAGAATCAAAAGTTACAACAAAGGATATATGTCCGGACAATGTGATTTAATGTTAATGAATCCAACAAAAGAATACAATGCTCTATGTCTTGAATTCAAAAGTCCCACTGGTGTGTACCAAGTGACTGATAAACAAAAAAGTATGAAGCAAATGTATGAGAAAAACAAGTGCAAATACATTATGAGCAATTGTTTTGAAGATTTAATTTTTGAAATAACCAAACACATGGAAGAAAGCAAATTGTATTTATCACGTATAAGAAAAGACTAACTTTTATCTAACCTATATATGTTAGAGAGGTCAGTATTATACTGTATTTTGCTATTTTGGTAGCCAAGAATATTTTTATTCCTGGCTATTTATTTTGTGATGGCCATAAGCATAACTGTTGATTCCGTCTTTTGATAAATATCTTTTGTCATCGAAGCAGCTGAGTGATACTTTGTTGATTTCATAGCTTCCTAATTGATGGTTTTCACTTCTGATTGTTTTCATTTTATGATACATTTGTTTATCATTGAATAGAGTGTCTTTATAATTTTCATGCTTGATTTCATTTTTGATTGTGTTCTTTTTGATTCCTTTTGCTGTTTTTCCTCCTTTCTGATCATCTTTAATATAGCTATACATCTTTGATCTCAGTCCTACGAATTCACATATTGGGACTCCAGCAGCCTCATCTTTCATCTTACCAATCACTTTCTTATTGGTCTTATCGGAGAATGGCGAGCTTTCAGGATAGTCACTGTTATCGAATTTATCTTTATCATTCCAGAAATCCCTATAGACATCTTCTGCTTCAATTTCATATGTCAAACTGTCCGTGTCAGTGAAGAGCAGCTTAGCCTTATTACCGTACTTTTGTTTAATGTAGTTGTAATGGAAATCATACATAAGTGTCTTACTGAGATCAAGAATACACATTCCTACATATGCCGGCCTGTTTAGAGTTAGTGTTTCTTTGATCTTATGCACTGCTACCAGATTTTCATTGAATATCTTACTGCTAACATAAGTGGTTTACTGGCTAATTTCAATAGCTTCTTCTCATCAGTCACCAATCTGACATCTACTCTCTTTCTGAGATTTTCCATAGTTTTGCCGAATACTGAGTTATTCATCAACTTGAAGAAATCTTTCTCAAAAGCATTCTTGGCATTAGTTCTTTTCTGTGTATTGAAATCAATGTACTGTCTCAGCCAAGGTGATTGTTTGAACTCTAGCACTCTGTGGATTTTTGTTACCTTTAAACCTAAGTCTGTGTATAATTGGAGGTTCCTGTAATGCAGAACATACTTCTCTTTGTTGCTTAATGTTGGCATCAGTTTATGTACCAAACCAGTCGATATATTGTATTTCTCTGCTATGTCTTTACAGTAATCTGAAAGCATGTCTCCAGTTACTTTCACCTTCTCTGGTCCAAGCGGGTAATCATTATGCAGATCATGCAACTCCTGGGGTATTCCAGATCAACTTCCAGAATCAAACCCTTATTGCTGTCTTCTTTGTATTTAGCCAGGTTGAGATTATTTATTTTATTCTCAGTCATCCATCTGAATCCGCCTGTTGGAAGGTATTGACTCATTGCCCAACCGTATAGATTATTAGCATCAAGATACATGATGTACTTTGAGGGCGCCTTCTCATCATACTTCTTCATGTATTTATTATTAGCTTTACCGTAACGATTGGCAATATAACTGATACCACCTCGCATACCCTTCTCAATGAACTGGAACATATCAATGTCAGTCATCAATTCTAATTTTATATCAGTCATTTTAGCATCGCATCCCATGATAAACCAGGAGATGTGAAATAGTGACACGGATCCAGTTTGTAGTACTCAAGACATGTTCTTCTGAAGTTCTCAAATACATCAGCCAACAGGAGTACATCTGTTTTAAGGTACAGATCATGATACTCACCCATGTTGTTTAAGGAGAATGCTTTCCAAACAGTCTGAGCATGTGTATAGTCTTCATCTGATATATGCGTATCACTCAGTATGCTATAGAATTCTTCTTTTGAGGGCAGCTTCTGATTGAATTTATCAAAACTGTCCATGTAGTCGTATGGATAAACACCTTTCTGTGCTATCAGATTAAGATCCTTTCCCTTGAACTCTTGTGAGGTGAATTTTAAGGCTTCTTTTGGTAGATTGCCTACAAGTTTTTCCAAACTAGAGCTCATGAACTGGAAACTATCAAGAAATGTTAGGTGATTGCCAAGCATGAAAGCCATATACTTCTCCATGTTATTTGGGATAGCATTGATGTTCATTTGGCAGACTTCACCTTTTTTATTTGTGAATGTGTGTTTCTTGACAATGGCTCCAATCTCCTGCATAATAAAATGACTATCATAACCTCTTAGATTGTGAAATATAACAGGTATCTTCACTTCTTCTGGATTGACTCTAAGTTTCAGTTACATTCTTGATGAGCTGATCCTCTATACTGGCCAGTAATGTGACAGTGATCTCGTACTCTAATATCCTTTTCAGTGTATTTTTTATCACAAATGTGACATTCTTTGGCTTTTTGGAATTTCTCTTCATCATCCTCAGTCATTTTCAATGGTTTATTGAATTCTTTAACAATCTTCTTGCAATATTTAACTTCCTCTAACATAGCTTCCATGAATTTGTATACAGCCTTTTCACCCCTGTATATTTGTATTGGCTTGCTGTATTTATCATCATAACAACAAACAACCTTGTAACCATATCCACAATCAGTATGCTTCTGATAGGCTTCAGTGTATGATTTATCATTATTGGGTTGGCAACCGTGTATTTTCTCAGTTAAAGCCTCAAAATCAGCATAGATTACAAATGGTACTTGCTGTTGTTTATGGAAGTTGATGAATTTTAGAATATTATTGTCTTTGTTTGGCATCTTTATTGCTTGTGTGCCATTAACCAGTATGCAGTTGTCCACATGATCATTCAAGACTCTTTCTGAGCTGAAACATTGTAGACAGTGCATGCAAAAGTGTTTTCTTTCATTGTGCTTTGTTTTGTTGCGCATGAATCTGTTGAAATCTTTGATTAAAACGTAGTGTTTGTTTTCATTTTCTGTAATCAACAGAAGATTCAAACAGTCTTCATACTTTTCTTTTGAAATGTAAATTGGATATGGTTGTTTGTTTTCATAACCAAATACATTGATGTTGATCTCATTTTGTTTTTCTATCTTGTTATACTGTTTAGTTGTGACTGGAAATTCAACCCCCGAATAATCTAACGTATTAATATGTTGTCTATCAGATTTTTTTATTCTCTGAGGGTTCTTCTCTTGTGGATTCAAGTGCCTGATATGACACCATCTGAAACATTCATTGTCATCATTCTTTATGTTAATCAATCCCTTCATTGCATTCATTAATTCTGGGGGTAGTTTGATATATGATGAGCCTTTCATTGGCTGATATATTACAACATTTAGAAAATGCTTGTCGACTGATTCCACAACCCAGCCAGATCCTTCTGAAATCCAAACTGCAATCTTATTTAATATATTTTGTTTTGACGCTTGAAGTGATTCACTGATCTGGAGATTATTTATAATTGTTTGAGGTGGACTGTTGAAAAAGGCTGTTTTATGTATTATTTCACCATCAGACATTTTTCTGAATGTTACCTTTAGTGTTTCAACGAATTTCAGTCCTTTCATTGATTTTAGTAAACTTACAAGACGGTACGCTACAGCCTTTCTTGTGTTTTGCAGTTGTAATAGCGGGTCTTTGTAATTTTTGATATCTATTTGAAATGATTTGGTGTATCCTTTGAGAGCTTTATCTGTTTGCTCTATCTTAGTCCTTGGTTCTGGTATTGGGGCTAGTTTTTTAGTTCTTGGTGCTGGTACTGGTCTATCTCTAAATTGTGGTGGTGGAAGAATTATGTTGTCTTCATAATCTTTAACCATCTGCTTCACACCCTTGCGAGGTGCTGGAATTGGCTTCTGCTTTTTGATGTTATCAGCGAGACTAACTAATTGCCTCATCTCACCAACATCCATACGGCCTAATCTTTTCAATAATTCTTTGAAAATACTATTTCTATTTTCCATGTCTATACTATTAGGATATATAATTTTTTGACTCGGATCATTTACCATCTGGCTACCTGATCCAATATTTTTCTGACACAGGCCATTTACCATCTGGCTACCTGACCTGATTTGAGAGGGCTTTTCCAAGGCCCGGAGATTTCTTTCTTCATTCTCCATAATAACCTAAAGCGACATTTCTTTAAGTGTTTTTTATATCATAAAGTACTTAAATAGGTGACCTTGGAAAATGGGAAAATGCCGTTCTATCTGAATACTGCTCATATATACTAATTATCACTTAGAATGTTGAAATTAGCTGTTTCTCGACGAATACTACTCAAATATGCTCATTCCGCTTAGAATATTGAAATCAGCCGTTTCTCGACGAATACTACTCAATTCTTTCATTCATCATCCTGATGCTTAAAATATTGAAGTATTCTGGGAGAAAACGCTAATTTTAGATTTGGAAAATTTGACCTTGACCTTGGGAAAAAGTGTGCTGTTTTGAAAAATTGCACAATTTTATGGAAAATGTGCTAGATCACCCATGCACTGTTTTTCCGAGAAAGTTACACATGGTAATTTTCCGAGAAATTGAACCATCTGATTCGATGACCTTGACCTTGACAAAAAGTGTGCTGTTTCGAAAAATTGCACAATTTCATGCAACATGTGCTAGATCACCCATGTACTATACTACTCGCACTGTTGACAAGCTTTCTAAATTTGATTTACATTTAGTAAGGCGCCTACAGTCATAGCTAATTAAATTTGTTTGAAGATGTTATATTTAATCAATAAATCGGCCATCTTGCGTGGCCAAAATTTTACCCAAACACATCGTTATTCCTTATATCTTTAACCGCTCTTGCAATCATAGCTCGACTGATGACCCCAGAATTTAGCCAACGGTTATCTTTATAATAAGGGCATAAAAGACAAGCGGGCAAGGAGGCATAAAAAACGATAGAGGTAGAACACTATTGTGGGCGTCATATAGCGTCATGTTTTGTATAATACCTAGTCCTGTTAGTGGATGAAATGGGCTGGGGCTGAGCTTCGTCGTTAACTAATTTCTCTCACAAACACTCCAAGTGATATTCCGAAATTGTTGCCAGTTTGATCACTTATAGAGGGCTGTTATCATATTTTTTAAGTAGAAGGGAATATGCAAAAGTAGCCTGATATTCTGACGTTTCTGATGTAGTCATTTCGCCATGTTTACATTTAAGTAGCTGGGGAACCCTGCTGCTAAAAATTCCAAAAGAAAATCCCCAGCCTCCGGCCCTTAATGAGGGCCGTTGTTATTCACTAATCTTTAGAGGCCTTGCTTATGTCCACTGATTGAAAAAGATGAACCGGACTAAGATATTACCACCATTTTGACGCCAACCGCTGCTAAATGGGAACTATTTGTTTAATTTTACATAAACTTAGATGAAGTGTGTTAGGAACTAGTTAAGAATGTGACGACACAAATGATTTAAAAATTTCTCTATTGGGCACTGGCGCCCTGGTTGGTACTACGGATGCATAATAAATTCAGTGTCTGCATCTTATAGGTTCTTAGGCAGACTTAACACATCATCATTCAAAATTCATGGGAGTTAACTGGAATTTTCATTTTGCAGTTTGGTAACCATGCCAAGAATTTTTTTAATCCAGGATTCAGCTTTCTGTCTAAATCAAACATAAAATGTTTATTTGTGTCCGACACAATGTATTGTCTATCGTAAGTTTGGGCTCACAAAGATTTACACAGTAACTTGGAATGCGTTCTCACATAATAGCATTAAATACTGCCAAAATGGGTCGTTTTCAAAGCCTCACTGCTCCCAAATGAGCACAGGCACCCCCTTTTTAATTTCAAAATTGAAGTTCTCATATGATAAATATTCATTGGAAAAAGTTTGAACAAATTTTATTCCAGAGGAATTACCTTAATTATAATCTCTTGTGTGTAAACGTGCGAGCAGACGTAAGCTAATCACGCTTACGACTCAAATAACATCGTAACCGTTCATATATGCAAACTTCAATGCCGGTAATGCTATTTTTACTGCCAGGGAAAAGAGCCCTTTTATGGAGGTAAAACAATTACCGTCGAAGTTTATCGTGAAATTGACAATTACTACTTACTTGAACTACATTTTAAGCACTAACCTGGTCACGATGGCCATGAAGGCCGATTGTGAACTCCGGCGTCGCGAATTTTCGTGTTCTTTATAGTAATATGAATTTAGACGTCTCGAACACACAGCTTTGCTGGGGATAGTTTCCCTCCTGCCACTCCATAAGCTCTCAAGCAGTTTAGGGCCTGGCTCAGGGGCGTTTATTAGAGAAAACGGTTTTTTTTTTTTAATATAACAGCCCAAAGGGATGACATTGCAACGAAATTCGGCACATGGGAAGTTCTCATGATCCTTAATATTTTCACAAGCAATAAACGTTGTCAAAGATCACGTGACGTGTCACGTGACCATTTATTTGAAATTATCAGTTATTTGAGGAGTAGGTGACGGTTGTAGGATACAATATCGAATAAAAACGCTTTTCTTGTGCGTATTAATTATTTCCAGCATCTCACGTTTGGAGTGACCAACAAAAATATTATGAGGGCAAAGGTCATTTTTCGGCCCAGAATTCAACCTTTAGCTGTTGATAATTCAAATACTACAACTCGTGAACAAACACTCCAAGCGTAGGAGGTTAGATATGTTCGATTTATATTAGAAACGCTGATTTATTTATCAGTAAACATGAAATCCGCCACCGCCACCTGATTTAAGAATTTTCCAAACGATCAGTCACGTGATCAAAATTACACGTTGAGGCAAAAGAGAACAACAAGATTTATCTTCAGGGAAAGTTTCATTCCGTTCTAGGAAATCTGGATATTGGTTATCAATCATATTTCTGAACATATTTCTAAACCCAGGCCTTAAAGTGCTTAGCGCTTGGGTGCTCAGTTTAAATTTTTTTTAAAAACATAAGCAAGCAAATATTAACGTTAATAGCCGACGTTTCGGTGTCATCGTGACACCATTCTCAAGGGAAAGTCAGCAAAGTGAATAAAAAATGCGAAGATTTGATTTCCATACAGTCTCTACAAATTAGCATACAATATCAAAGGATCACAAGTCCGTCAAGTGAATATATACCTTTGCTCGAACCGAGTCCGTTTGCACGTTTAGGAATGGTTTACGTTTTCTTATAAAAAAAAAAAAAGCATCTCCTTAATTAGGCAGTCAAATTTGTTAGAACATTAAGTTATCACGTAAAATTGTTCAGAAAGACAAGGAGGTGCGTTCCAGTTATCTTCGCTCTTGAAAATAATGTTTACAAATTGATGACGATTTTTGTTTGTGTCCATCAATGCATTCGTGGAGGTGGCAGCGAGTGTAACCAACATATCCTGCATCACACAGGTTACATTGAAATTCATAAACTAGGTAATGCAACCTCTGTGATGAGGATTATGAGGGGTGATTTCCGCCAAAAGTATGTTTCAAATTGTGTTATGCAGAATCTCCAATTTTTCTTACTGGCAATCAAATTCTTTTCTAAAGAGTTGGAACAGAAATTGAGACACCTCAAAGAAATTGAAGCAACAGAACAGAAATTAAAACAGGAGAAGTGAAATAAAGACACTAAAACAGAAATTGGAGCAACAGAACAGAAATTACGAAACAATTAACAACCGATCCAATTTCTGTTCTGTTGCTTTAATTTCTATTCTGGTGGGGTGTGGCTCAAATGGGGAACCGAGCAGAACCTGGGTAAGAACTTGTTCTACATTGTAATGTATAAACATACATGCGATGCCCAAGTCACCGCGTATAGAAAATTAATTCCTCGTTCGAAATGGCCGCTCGAGAGGAAACTAACTGCGGGGGGGGGGGGGGGGGGGGCATTTAGCCCAATGTATCTCCTTGTTAGAGGAGGTTAAAGAAATTATCGAGGGTCGGAGCAACACAACGACCAATACCACAATGAATGGCAATGAGACATCAGCCCGCCGTCATGCAAGTGAACAGAGGTTTCGCAGTTGGATCCAGGCAGAGCTGCACGCTCAAAGAATAATTCAAAAGTTTGGGTCGCTGTTTTCGACTTTATACCTAGCTAGATCTGTTCCCGGACCATCTTCGTCTGTAGGGAACAATTCTTATAGGCTACTCAAGGTGTATACAGGCGAAACACGATAGGAAATTCAAAGACCTTTAAAGTTTAGCTCTAACGAGGCACACATAGACCTCCCTTTTCTGTATGAGATCGGGGGAGTATTTTTAAAGATGTTTCTTGGCAAGGGCTGGTTTTGTATTAGGTGCCATTTGTTCATTAGAATCTGTTTGAGATTCTAAAGGCACTGATGGGCGATATTCTGTAACAAACGGCAAAATTAGTTTGCCTGTTTTTTGTTTATTTTGTAGAGCCGACATTCTTTCACTATAATTAACTCCCGACAGGGTCATGTTCACAAGGTTATCTGGATAACATCTAAAATCTTTTTTGTTTAAATAGAGCAGAGTCTCCTCAAAATTTTTCTTTTCAAGAGTTAGTTCTAAGAACCGCCTTAGGTAATTTGCTGACGCCCGGAAGGTGACAGGAGTTAAAATGCCAGCTGAAATGCCTGAATTGGATCTGTCGGTTTGAAGTAAGTGCGTACGTCAATAGCCTATCTCTGCTAGCAGAGGTCTCAATAGCCTGGGACCAGGCTCCGCAGTGGGGTTAAGGAGCAAGAAGGAACGTGGGGAAAAAAATCGGCGAGCGAAGAGAGCCGACCGGGGGCCCCGCTCGGCTCGCTTCGCTCGCCGATCTTTTTCACCACGTTCCTTCATTTTGCTCCTTAACCCCATTGCGGAGCCTGGTCCCAGGCTAGTACGTCAAGAATAGACTCCTTTTCAAATCTCTCGCCCTTGTATACCTCAGCATGTTCGATGATCGACATTTGGTCCTGAGACCGTAGAGTGTGCTTTATCTCAAGGTTGTTTTACATCATTGTTATTTCTAGATTCTAGCTGTTTGATTCCGGTGAGTTTGATTTTGTTCCGTTCTACTCGCCGATAGTGAAACTCAATGAGAGCGTCAACATATTTTTGCTCAGCGTTCTTTCTTATCATGGTAATGTCCCTTTTAAATTCATCATCAGGCGCGATGTGTACTCTTGCGTTGTAAAGCAGAGTTTCTGGACAAGTTCCTTTTTCCTTTTCCCGGAGAGTGAATTGACGATCATTCAAAAACTGAAGCTGTTCCTCTGTAATACGGTAACGCGGTCTGCCTCTGTGACTGCTAAAGTCGAACATCTCGGCAGTTCGAGCTGAAGAAGAGCAGCTATGAGCACGAGCTTGATTCAGGTCTACGATCGTACCCAACGAATCTGCGTTTCTGTTTACAACATCAAGTGGCCAGTCCAGGCGAAACAAAGCTCTTCAGTCGTAGAAGCCTGTGAATCTCTCAATACGTCTCCCACAACATCTAGAATACTTCTCCGAAATACATTCTCATCACCGCCCATCTTGGGATCGGAAAAAACTTTCATTTCGCGGGAAGATCATCGACTATATCTTCATAAATTATAATGTAAAATAAGTTCTTACCCAGGTTCTGCTCTGTTCCGCATTTGAGCCATACCCCCATTAGAATAGAAATTGAAGCAACAGAACAGAAATTGGATCGGTTGTTAATTGTTTCGTAATTTCTGTTCTGTTGCTCCAATTTCTGTTTTAGTGTCTTTATTTCACTTCTCCTGTTTTAATTTCTGTTCTTTTGCTTCAATTTCTTTGTGGTGTCTCAATTTCTGTTCTAACTCTTAAGAAAAGAATTTGATTGCCAGTAAGAAAATTTGGAGATTCTGCATAATACAATTTGAAACATAATTTTGGCGGAGATCACCCCTCATACAGGATATGTTGGTTACACTCGCGGCCTCCTCCAGCCGGTTGGCTGCACTCGCATCAATATCCTGTCAGCTTTCCCATCTGGTGCAAAAAGCTTTTATCCCAATTTCTCGGCGAATACTCACTCTTTTTGACTGTTTTTTTTTTTTTTTGAAAGATCACAGTAAAAAGTTTATTTTATCGAAAAAAGAGGCATAACTACAGCATACAGGGCCAATTTTGAAGGCCTGCAATCTCAAGTGGCTCGGCGGCTCGTCAGTTGATTCCAAGCTATATTACTCAGGTGGCTCGGCGGCTCGTCAGTCGATTCCAAGCTATACTACTCAAATGGCTCGGCGGCTCGTCAGTCGATACCAAGCTATATTATTCAGGTGGCTCGGCGGCTCGTCAGTCGATTCCAAGGTATATCATTCAAGTGGCTCGTCGGCTCACCGGTACCAAAAGTCATAATAATCATGTCAAAGGGATATGCAGCACTTGTAACTCCCATAGTGAGCTTAATATAAATTAAAAATATATACGTTTCCCAGACGTTGCCGAAATGCCGAAACTCGTTTCCGTTGTTTCGACAAATTCTCAGCGGTAGTAATGAAATAAGACAATGCTTTATATAATAGCCCAGTTGTGTCTCATCTTATTATCCCTCATCAAGAACCGATGGAGCGAGACCAACAAAATGGATTGCATAACAGCTTTCGGGTTATAGGGAAATGCTGCCGCTGCGGATGCGTTCGCGGGGTTAAACATTTTACACATCTCTAATTACCTGAGCAATCACACGTCACTCGCGAATTCATGTAAAAGTATTAAAGAAACAAATTAAAGCAAACAGAAAACCTTGATGTTCTTACATTCACTAAAACCTTAATAGCACCTGTCTAAACAGTCATTAATATTATAATTTCCAAATGATTGGTAACATAAAATTTTCTTTAAAATACAATTATTACTCGGGCTTCCCGCGTCTCGCGGGTTCGCCCGGGTCTAAAATTACCGTCCGTTCTTCTTTTTCTTCGTCGTCGAGTTTCATCCACAAAGCTCACTTCCGGCTTTTCTGCGCAAGCGCTAACTATTTTTAACAACTCACAACAGCAAGAATGATGCCTGTTGTCACGTATCCGAAAACGTCGATTCACCTTGTGTCTTTGAAGTCTGAACAGCTAATATGTTAAGAGAAGTGTCTATGCGAATGTTTGCAAGTTCAACTGCGAGAAGAAAGCTTTTAACATGATCAAACTTAACTCCAGTTGGACTGCCGTGTTTCCCCGTGGTTATGGAGAGCGATTGTAAATACTAAGTTTCTGGTAATTTCTAGAATGTTGAGTCACACAATGTTTGTACCAGATCCTTCTCCTGTCACGCTACAGAACAATTCAGAACATTCTACTGAATGATTTAATTACGATGTAATGCTACATAAATAGTTGTGTTAGAAGCTCCAAGAATGTTCTAGAACATTAATTGATTGTATATAAGGATTCCGCTAGGAAGCGGTTATTGTTGTTGGTGGTGGCAGGGCGCAAGCCCTCCTCAGTAACTGGTATACTGGCTATAACCACTATAACGCAAGCTACTGTGGACTACTACAAAGAAAGTGATCAAGAATGATGCTATATTCCAAGCTACTACAGAGTTCTACGAGAAGTGATTCAGTTGTGGATGTTCGTTGTGGACTGCAGCAGTCAGAAGATGAAATATAAAGTGAAGTGGAAAAGATAACACAGCTGAGAACTAGAATTGCCTACTATGGTGGGTTGTTGTTGTCGGCAAAGACCGACTGGAGAAGCTATACCGAGAGAATCATAGAGAGCTATTGAGGGACTTCATTTAAGGTCAAGTGGATCGAAAGGAGACTTCCCCGGAGACATCGACATTTATTGTGGGTTTGTGTCAGTGGTGACTGAAGTTTTAGCAGTAGGCTTAAGCTAGTTTGATAGCAGATTGTATTGTTTAGAAATCGTTCCTTTGTAACTAGGATTTAGTTACGTATCGTTAAATAAATAAGTTGGGTTTGTAGAAGAGTTTCGCAGTGTATCTTTTCTGTCGGTTGAGCGATACCGTAACACCATGTCCACTCCATTGAGATGTACCTTTGAAGTCTGGACAACTAATATGTTAAGAGAAGTGTCTATACGAATGTTTACAAGTTGAACTGCGAGAAGAAAGCTTTTAACATGACCAAAATTTAACTCCAGATGGACTGCCGTGTTCCCCGTATCCGCTCCATTCAGATGCACATTTTGTTGAATAACTCAAGTACGGGATATCTGAGACTTTGACAGGTAGTTTATTTACTATTTTCCCTCAATATCTCAATTTCTGGACTTTAATTTTTCAATGATAAGTGATTTGTTTTTACAAATGTACTTGCGTGACTTGAAACTGTCCGAGAAACCTTCCTTTCTTATGTTTCAAATGACCCTGGATTGACGTGTTTGTAAACAGTTTCACTCTGCTAATTAATTTTCTACTCACATTTCACCGAGACTCCATTAAAGTTTATCCGAAAAAATCCTACATCGTTCGATAAGCGTTTCCTTTCTCAAACAATTATCCGTCGAAGCGAAAACAAGTGTGCTTGGTTTTTCTTGGAATCAATACACTATTTTTAACATATTGCATAATGATAAATCTCTGTGGCCTAAAGGTTATTGTTCCTGCCTGTGACGCAGATAACCCGAGTACGATATCTTTTAGTGGTATATTTCACGGGATTTTTTTTCTGTTTCTCTTTTTCTTGTTCTTTTAGAAATATTTTTTAAAAGTGTTATAATTATTTTTCTCAATGGTTGAACTGGAAAGCAATTTTGTAATTTTAGAGGAATAAATGCTGATAGGGGTCTAAAGAAATAGACTCCAACACAAGCTAAGCGCAATGCTTCCGATGTAAGAAAGACAGACTTCTCTCTATTCTTTTGTTTAGCACTAAATTAGGGATACAATACTGTTTTTTGCAAGCCCGAGTTTCGGCTAATTGTAACCTCTTGTTTGTAATATTTGTCGACACCGAGTGCCTTTCGCATTACCTCAAAACCGACATCAACGCAACTATCTCCACCTTCTTGAATAAACAATTCGGTTACTCAATTGAGAAACAACTATTCTTGCATAAACTTAACAAAACGTGCAATGGATGCCTATTTCTCGGACGCCTCCTTAATACGGATTGTATAGAGTTTTTACGTCAGTTAAAAACGTTGCGAAAAAGTCACAGCGCCGCCAAATAAACTCCGCAAGATAGGAAGAGTATTTGTCCTTGCGAGTGCCGAATACAGGTAAACTCACTTTCACGTGCCGCCAGTGTCCTTCCATTTTGTTCGCATTATAACCGTCTTCATTAACGAATTCCTTTGAATGGTTCACGGTTTGGTGCGAATATCCATGTGCCGCCGAGCCACTAAAATATACACCTTACTCGTTCTTACATCACTGATCGCGACTGACGAGCCGTCTCGCCGCTGAGTCACTAACGTACACGGTAACGTTAAAGTAGCTCGAATCCATTCATTCCCACTGCGCATCGTCGTAAGGCACCGTTTGAATTTATGGATACACTGGCGTTTGAACAGAAAGATAGCATATCGAACATGATCGAAGACTTCGTTCAAAATGGGGCGGCATGGGACGAATAAAGCTTATTCCGCAAGACACATTTGCTATTGGGTTTCTTTCTGAAGCAAAATATCAACTCACGTCAAGCTCTTGATGAACTTATAGTACACTCACCAACATCTGCTAAGACATGGTAGATCGTGGAAGCCATCCAAGAGACACACAACCAGTTACACGGCTTCATACCCAAATTATTTCTGTGATTTTTGCTGCTGTAGATGTACTTCCGCTTCGATTACGTTATACTCGTTGTCGTCTGGTTCTTTTAGACGAACGGTCTCGACTTCCACAAGCACAGAAAGTGCTCTGTCAGTGACACAGTGACCCAGTTACCCAGCGACTTCCTCTTCCGATGGAGATCACGTAGTACGTAGACCGAACGACTTCTTCTCAAAAATTATAAAAACAAAAACTCAAAGCGAAACAGAAGCATACAATCGGAAAGGCTAACTGAGTGGAAGAAGAAAAAGCTGAGCTTCTAATTTGTTCCATCTAAAGAAAGAAGTTCATTACCAGCTTCGTGTCTACCAGTAACGGCTTTCCAAACTTTCGATACGTACTCCCGGGAAGTACTCCCAGAAAAATTGTGTCGGGGTGTGCGATCCATACCCTATTTCAGACGAAAATCTGTGATTTTCCCTACCGGCCCTATT
Organism: Pachyseris speciosa; assembly: GCA_016490735.1. Taxonomy (NCBI): domain Eukaryota; kingdom Metazoa; phylum Cnidaria; class Anthozoa; order Scleractinia; family Pachyseridae; genus Pachyseris; species Pachyseris speciosa. The sequence continues at coordinate 137,260 of JAEMWC010000610.1, read as the reverse complement.
TCAGACCTGACCAAAAACTCGATGCCCTATTTTAGACCTGACCAAAAACTCGATGCCCCATTTGAGACCTATTTCACGTACACGGTTGGCGTAAACACAATTAAAAGACAAAAATGAACGGCTTTTGTTGATGGTCGTATCGCCTAATGATGAAGAAATAGCCTCTTCGAAAAAACATATCCAATTAAAGACTTATAGAGGGCTGTTACAGTATTTTTAAGTAGAAGGGGGATATGCAAAAGTAGCCTGATATTCTCACGTTTCTGAAGTAGTCATCTCGCCGTGTTTAAATTTAACTGTAGCTGGGGAAATCCAGCCGCTAAAAATACCAAGGAAAATCCCCAGCCTCCGGCCCTTAGTGAGGGCCCTAGTTAGCCATCAATCTTTAGAGGTCTTGCTTATGTCCAATAATTGAAAAAGATGAACCGCAGTTATTACCACCATTTTGACGTCACCCGCTGCTAAATGGAAACTATTTGTTTCATTTTACATAAACTTATAAAGTGTGTTAGGAACTAGTTAAGAATGTGACGACACGAATGGTTTAAAAATTTCTCTAGTTGGCACTGGCTCCCTAGTTGGTACGGATGCATAATAAATTCAGTGTCTGCATGCTTATAGGTTCTTAGGGAGACTTAACTCATCATTCAAAATTCATGGGAGTTAACTGGGATTTTCATTTTGCGGTTTGGTAACCATGTGAAGAAATTTTTAATCGAGGATTCAACTTTCTGTCTAAATCAAACAAAAGAGTTTTGTTGGTGTCCGACGCAATGTATTGTCTATCGTGAGTTTGAGCTCACAAAGATTTTTCAGTAACTTGGAATGCGTTCTCATATAACAGCATTAAGAACTGCCAAAATGAGTCGTTTTCAATACTTCACTGCTCCAAAATGAGCACAGGTACCCCTTTTTTATTTCAAAATTGAAGTTCTTATATGATCAATATCCAGTGGAAAAAGTTTGAACAAATTTTATTCCAGAGGAATTACCTTAATTATAATGCCTTGTGTGTAAGCGAGCGAGCAGATGTAAGCTAGTCACGTACAAGACTCAAATAAGAATGTTACTTCATGTGTGTAAAATTTGTTCCGATAACAGCGCGGAAACTTGCCGATAATGCTATTTTTACTGCCAGGGAAAAGAGCCCTTTTATGGCGGTAAAACAACTTGTTTTAATCACGGCTTGAGCTTACCGTCGAAGGTTATCGTGAAATTGACAATTACGACTTACTTGAACTACATTTTAAACATTAACCTGGCCCCGATGGCCATGAAGGCCGATTGTGAACTCCCGGGTCGCGAATTTCGTGTTCTTTATAATAATTATATAATACTAATAATAATAATAATAATAATAATAATAATAATAATAATAATAATAATAATAAATATAAAACTTATATTGCGCATATACAATACAAATATTTTCATATGCGCATAACAAGCAATAAGATCAAAATTAATAAGTCGGTTAAAAAGCTATCATAGAAATGCATAAGTAAATTAATTAAAAGCTATCTTAAGCCTTTCACCACCAAAGGCCTCCCCACTGACGAGTAAAATCGTCTGGCGTTAGACAGAGTAAAATCTATAAAGTCCCCCTTGGTGGTGAAAGGGTTAAGGAGATAGTTTTTAACCCTTTCACCACCAAAGGCCTCCCCTTTGACGAGTAAAATCGTCTGGCGTTAGACAGAGTAAGATCTATAAAGTCCCCCTTGGTGGTGAAAGGGTTAAAAAAGTATGTTTTGAGAGCTCTTTTAAAAGATGTGAGGATCTGAATGGTTCTGATCTCCGCCGGAAGACTGTTGCATAGTTTCGGAGCAGCCGACTGAAAGGCTCGGTCACCAAGCGTAGGTAGGCACCGCGCTTTGGCTGGTACCAACAGAGTTGCATTCCTGGACCTAAGATTATATCTTGACTGGGGAGCGATAGCAATAAGATGGACCAGATATTGTGGTGCAAGTCCATGGAGGCACTTGAATATTAGCAGCACAATTTTGAATTCAATTCTGTATTTGATGGGCAACCAGTGAAGATCTTCCAAAATGGGAGTGATATGACAGATGCGAGGAGTGTTTGTGACAAGTCTCGCAGAAGCATTTTGAACTCTTTGAAGTTTATTCATATGAATTGCAGGAAGGCCATATAAAAGACTGTTGCAGTAGTCCAATTTACTAGTGATAAACGCATGGATAAGGGATATGGCAGATTGATGAGGCAAATACTTTCTGATCCTACGTAAGTTGTAGAGATAATAAAAAGACGAACTGCAGATGATATTGATATGGCTGATCATATCGAGATTAGGGTCAAACCATGATCATGATCCCAAGTTATCACCTTTGTTGAAGGACATATTCGAGATTCACCAACAACAAGGTGTGAGGTAATTACTTTCTCAAGTTGCTGCCTTGTTCCAAGAATAAGAAATTCTGTTTTGTCGGGATTAAGTTTTAATCTGTCCATCAGCATCCAGTTCTGTAGATCACGAATGCAGGATTGTATAGATAACACAGCAGCAGTTTCGTTGGTGGAATTACCAGGTTTAAAGGCCAAATATGACTGAGTATCATCAGCGTTGGCATGTACGTTTGGCAAGTGGTTGTTGACAATATTGAACAGCTTACTGGAATAAATTACGAATAATAGAGGACCCAGGCAACTGCCTTGGGTCACCCCAAAGTCGATATTGAACCGGTCTGATAGTACACCATCAACTGTAATTTTCTGAGAGCGATTTGATAAATACGAGGCGAACCAGTCTAAGACTTCTCCAGATACACCAAATTCTGTGCACAAACGGTTTAAGAGAATTTGGTGGTCAACCGTGTCTAAGGCGGCACTGAGGTCCAGAAGGATAAGAAGCGTAGCGTGTTGTTTATCCATATTCATTAGAATATCGTTTTTAATTTTGAGTAGGGCTGTTTCAGTACTATGGTTAGGACGATATGCCGATTGGAGTGTAGGAAACAGGCTATTCTTAACCAGATGGGACTGTAGCTGATCCGCTGCTGCTCGTTCGACTAACTTAGAAACAAATTGGAGATTACTTATGGGGCGAAAGTTTTTGAAAGCCAAATCAGAACCACCCTTCTTGAGCGTAGGAGTTACAAGGGCCTCTTTGCATACGTCAGGGAAAACACCAGACTGTAATGACTGGTTAATAATAACAGTTAGCAAGGGCACGAGGTCATCCAAACATTCTGTGACTACTTTCGTGGGGACAGGATCCAGAGGACACGATTTCGTTGGTAGACTAAGCACAGGTTTCATCCAAACATTCTGTGACTACTTTCGTGGGGACAGGATCCAGAGGACACGATTTCGTTGGTAGACTAAGCACAGGTTTCTTGACAGAGTCTATACTGAGGAGCTCAAAATTAGAGAAAAATCCTGAGGAAGATGAGGGTTGGAAACAATTTGCCGATGGAGCTGAGGTACTGTGATTGTTGTGATCTGTGGCTGCTACATCTAACTCAGAGCGAATGTTCGATACTTTCATTTTAAAAAAGGCTCCCAGTTCATTAGCAAGGGTTAACTTGTTACAGTGCTCTGGAAAAGGGGACTCCTTCACTTGATTAAGCATCTTTTTCGTGATGGCAAACAATTTCCGTGGATCACCAGACATCTTATTAACAAAGTCGGAGTAAAACTCACGTCGCACCACATTCATAACAAACGTCGTTCTGTTCCTTAAAGCTTTGAAGGCCTGCCAATCGGAATCGAGTTTAGTTCTCCTCCATTTATAATTTACGCTCAGATTGCCTGTGCAACCTTCTTATGGACCTGATTTCATCCGTGAACCAAGGTACACGAGTCTTGTGTACAACTGATCTCGTACGAAGGGGAGCGTGTTTGTCCAGGAGTGCTAAAAGCGTCGTATTGTAAGTATTTACCAAGTCATCAAGGTGACTCGGAATGTTCCATAGCAATTCAGACGCACGAAGGTCAGACTTAAACTGTTCATAGTCAATCGAATTAATTTTTCGATAAATAACTTTCTTAGCAATAGGGTTCGATTTTGACATATTTAAATTGCAGAGGACGGTACAGTGATCAGAAATGAAAATTATCACAGGAGGGAGTGCCAGCAACGATAGAATCAGATTTCCGCGTGATAATCAAATCTAAGGTGTGACCATGGAGTTGCGTTGGAGATTTCACATGCTGCTCGAGGCCCATAGAATCAAGAAGATCACTAAAGGCGACAGAGTTAGGATCATCATGAACATCCACGTGAATATTGAAATCTCCACAGATCAATAATGGTTCAGCACATAGCACCACAGACTCAAGATAAGCAGCAAATTCAGTCATAAAAGTAGAAATGGAAACAGGATTATTCGATGAGTACGGAGGCCTATATAGGATGCTTAACCGCATTTTGCAATGGCCACTCAATAAACTCCATTTGCACATTTCAAAAGAGCTTCGCTGGGGTACATCAAATTCCCGCAAAGTCATATTCGAGCGACAAATCAAAGCTATGCCTCCTCCTTTTCGGTTATAAAAATATGAATTTAGACGTCTCGAACACAGAGAGGTCTTTGCTGGGATAGTTCCCCTCCTACCACTCTATAAGCTGTTCAGTTTAATTTTTGTCTTTGAATTGTACTGATTCGTTTTCTTGTATGGATGGCTGTCTTCAACCTCATAGAGTATCATTTGTAATGATTTAATTGAAAGTAATTAATTATTGAGCCTTATATCTGTTGGATCTATCAAAATTAAGGTTACCGTGTACCTTCAGGGGTGTCTCTTATCTTAGGGCTGTAGCGGCTCCCGATTACAGCCCAGATACCATAAACATTATATCAAATTAAAGCTACAAGAACTAACTATTCGAATATTTCATTCATTTTGTAAAAACGTGAATCGCTGACTGTTCCACCGAGTATAGCCTCGAAGGTTTAAATCATCTTTTGAAAGCTGCAACTCAATGCGATCTTTGTATTCAGAGATTTTTGATAACTTTCTGAAAGTCTGGAATCCAGAAGCAAAACAAAAATGCGTGTCGGGTTTTCCTTTATTCGATTGCGTTCAAAAGCGACAGAGCATTTCAAATTCGCTAGAAAAAATACAGAGCGACCGCGCGGAGATGTCTCTCGCGAAAATCGGTTTGGAATAAGCTAATTTCCAACAAGTTTTTGTTAAAGATAAGTTCATCAAGCGATTGTCGAAATTTGATCGAAATTCAACAATCCTTGAGTTGAAACTTGAGTTGTAACTCTTGAAAGCGTCCTCTTCAAAACAAAAATTGACTTTACGAAAAGTTTGAAAAAACTTTTCACTACACAAACAGACACCGCTCCCAAACACCTTAATCGACAATCGGCCAATCAATTTACGCTAACTTTTCTTCCGGTGGAGATTTTCCGCGTATTTTTATCGGTACGCAAACACTCGTGCTCCAAACAGTTCAGTTACTTGTTTATCATCCTGTAGCATTTACTCCGGCTTTCACTAAGTTTGCTTGACCCATCGTCATAGCCGAAAAACTAAAAGCGCACCCTAGGAACGAGGTTGAAAGCACACGAGCTTCATCAAGCAAAACAGCTTTTTGGCATCCAACACTTCCACGAAATTCGCTCCGGTTGGCTGCACTCGCATCAATATCCTGTCAGCTTTAACATCCGGTGCAAAAAGCTTTTATCCCAATTTCTCGGCGAATACTCACTCTTTTTGACCAATGTTTTGTTTTTTTGAAAGATAGCAGGAAAAGTATGTTTTATCGAAAAAAGAAATCAAAACTTTTATACCCTGAACGTACACGGTAACGTTAAATAGCTCGAATCCATTCATTCCCAAGGGGTATAGAATGGTAAAATCCGAGACTCGCCGAGACGCCGAGACGCCGAGACGCCGAGACCCTCATTTAAAAACCGAGACCGAGTCTTAACTATTTTTTCAAATCCGAGCCCGAGACGTTGCAATTCCAAAATTTCGAGCGCGCTACGCCGTGATCTAGAAAGCCGAGCGCGACACTTTCATAGCACGTACTAGAAATCATTCCTTGATAAATCGGAACCGGTTGGTTTCGTAATTAAGTTATCAACTTAATTCAAAACATTCACAGGTAACGCAGGAGGTGTACTTTGCTTGGATTCGTTTTTGAGGCATCCCTTAGCCTTTTCTCCGCTATCCCTTCTTAGGCATGTCCCCTCCCCCCCCTGCCCCTCCTCATCGTTGCTCACTTAAAGGGGCTCAAGAAACGCAGCAGTACAAACGACGGCTGAACCAAGTAGGGTAATTCGCCGAGGTAAAGATTCGATTCCGGATTGAATAAGACACAATCTTCTTTTTTCAGTGTTGATTTGACTGGCACTTGATCTTGTCTCATATCAAATCGATAACCATTCCTAAAAGTTTGTGATCATGATTATTGACTTTTATCGACAAATTATCGGCAAATGTCGCCTTATCAACTAGCTTTCCGACCATCGATTTTGATCGATTTGTAACGTCCTGTGTCATTGCCCCAAAAGAATCAGTTTTGAGCATAATACGTGATTTTTACTGCCAGAAAGCACAATACGTCAATAACGAGCAGAGTTTGAAGCCTACATGTTTCACCGTAGTGTTTGCGATGTTCACAAAGCCGTTCATCACAATTATTCTTTGTTTTGTTGTTAATTGTTTTAGGGCGGTTCATTCAAACTAAACTTTCGCTTGGATTAATTCAATTTCAAAATACGAGATTCCGAGACCCTCTTTATTTTTTACGAGCCCGAGATTCCGAGACTCTGGTTTCAGACGCCGAGATTGCGAGACTTGCCGAAAATTTGCCGAGACCCATCATTTTTCAAGGACCATTTCATACCCCTATTCAATTGCGCATCGTCTTAAAGCACCGCGGTTTGAATTTATGAATACTCTGGCGTTCGAACAGACAGATAGCCCATCGAACATGATCGAAGACTTCGAATGCATTTATGAACTGGCGTTCATACAGAAAGAATGATCGAAGACTTCGTTCAAAATGGGCCGAATAAACCTTACTTCGCATGACACATTTGCTGTCGGGTTTCTTTATGTAAGTAGAAAAATATCAACTCACGTCAAAGCTCTTGATGAACTTATAGTACACTCACCAACATCTGCTAAGACACGGTAGATCGTGGAAGCCATCCAAAAGACACGCAACCAGTTACACGGCTTCATACCCAAATTATTTCTGTGATTTTTGCTGCTGTAGATGTACTTCCGCTTCGATTACATTGTACTCGTTATCGTCTGGTTCTTTCAGACGAATGGTCACGAATTCCACAAGCACACGCGGAAAGTTCTTTTGATACAGTGACCCCGCGACTTTCCCTTCCGATAGACATCACGTAGTGCGTAGACCGAAAGAATTCTTTTCAAAAAATTATAAAAAACAAAAACTCGAAACAAAACAGAAGCGTACAATTGTAGAGGCTAACTGAGTGGAAGAAGAAAAAGCTGAGCTTCTTTTTTTTTATTCCGGGTGTGGGTACTCCCTGAAAAAATGGGTGGGGTACCCTATTTCAGACCAAAATCTGTGATTTTCCCTACCCTTTTCCAGACCTGACCAAAAATTCGATACCCTATTTCAGACCTATTTCACTTACACGGTTCGCATTAACACAATTACGCTAGCTGCCGCGAGTTAACAAGCGTTCACTGCAGCTAAGAATTCGGTAAGTATTTGATTTATACAGATTTATAAGTGTGTTTTTGAGCCAATTTCCCCCTGAGAAACCCACCATAAGGCTGGGTTGGTGGGTAGAGGCAATCCTTTGCAATAAAACAGAGGTCACAAGCAATTTCACACGAAATGGGCTTCTGAAAGTGTTCGATCGAGTCATGGCAATTCCCGAAGTGAAGTTGTGTTCCTATCCGTTCTGTGACTGGATTCCGCGACGTCGGACAGCAATTTTGGCGAGTTTCGTAAACAATGCAGTCAGTGCAATATTATGCCAGCAAGACCGGGTGGCTTGTCAGTTCTAGAAAATATCTGAAATGGAAATTGGCGGACTCCTCTGCGGTCGTTATCCAAGAATTTGCCAGAATTCCTTTGGGTTACAAAAGCGAAAATTACAGACCAGAGAGTGCAAGTGAAATCAAAAGCGTTATTCGCGTCGCGGTAAACAAGTGAGCAGGAAAATGTGGAACTGGTGATATGTATGCGCCAACATGGCAGCATGCTTTCTTTTAACGTTCCGTAGTTTTATTCTAATACTTGGCTTGTGGACGGCCTTGCTTCAAAAGCAAGACATAGATTCAGTTTATAACAACTTAAGCCGTCATGGAAGATGTAAATGGTAGGGATTTTACGATTTACGGTCGATTTTTGGTCATCTCTACTACATGAATTTTCGAGCTGCAATGAAGCGTATTTATGCTAATTCGAACTCAGAAGTTACCTTTCCGGCTTTTAAAGCTACGAAACATGGAACTGTTACTCTGGTTCTTCCTGCAAGAATCTTTTGGATAGACCTTACAATCCACATGGATGTCAAGGCAAACCCTGGACCAGGAATTGATAAAGTCAACGTTACACTGTGGAAACTTAGTTCGATTCGATCACAATTTAAATCTAGCGCCGCTGTTATAAATTATTCAAAGACTCAAATATTGTGCCTAAGATATAAATATCAGATCTCAGAGGAACTTTATCATTTCCTGAAGGATCATAAAATATTAAGGACCCGTGGAATTCGAGGTGGAATATCTGCACGTCAAAGGTACAACCAAATTACCATCCTCATTCGAGGTTCTTTTAGGCGTAATTATTCATCCAGAGGTGTAAATGGGAATAATTTACGCTTCGTCGAATGTGCAGAACAACCTAGTACATCGAAATTCTTGAAGTACAAACTCCAAATTGCGCATCTAAACGTAAGATCAGTAAGGGAGAGGAATCATTTAATTCAGCTCAGAGAACTTATGCGCGAAAAGAATTACGATGTCCTCGCTATTTCTGAGTCATGGCTTAATTCAACAACTACAAATGCAGAGGTCGAGATAGCAGGATATAAAATCACTAGATTGGTTAGAACCAAGACAGTTGGGGGTGGTTTCTGCGTCTACACCAGATCGTCACTTAAAGTAAAACGTCTTAAGGAAATGAGTGTCACTTCTGAAACGGGATTCCAGCAGTTGTGGGTACAAATTCAGCTAAAGAGGCTAAGATCCATCGTGCTCTGTGTAGCTTATCGACCCGATTATTGTCCGGTGTCCCGTTTTGTTGATGACTTTATGGACAAATATTCACAAGCGCTTACATTAGGGAAAAACATCATCGTCGCTCCTGACCTGAACTGTGATATGTTGAAACCGCGTTCCCCGGAAGCTGTAGCTTAACAATACCTGTGCGACAGCGTGAATCTGACGCAGTTGATCAAGGAGCCGACTCGCGTGACTGAAACTTCGTCCACTCTTATCGACGTGATTATGACTTCCAGTACCGACCTTGTGGAGAGGAGTGATGTACTGAAATCTCACATCAGTGACCATTATCTGGTGTATGTCTTCTTAAAGTTGAAAATCTCAAAACCCCCTCCTAGCTATGTGAAAGTCAGATCTTACAAGAACTATGACAGCCAGTGTTTTGTCTCTGATCTCGAGCGTGTGCCATGGAATGAAGTTGTCCTTGTTGACGACGCGAGTGATATGGTTGATCGATTTAACAAGCGATTTCTTGAGGTCCTAGATGGCCATGCGCCTGTTTAAGTCAGTGAAAGTCAAGCACCGCCACTGTCCATTTGTCAATGAGGAAATCAAAGAGCTGATGCGAGATAGAGATACGATTATTGAAGCGTGCTCGTTGCACCGGGCTTCCTGTGGACTGGGAACTCTACCGTGACTCCAGGCAAGTGGTTAAGATCAGGCTACGGAAGACGGAACAAGAATACATAAATAAAGAGATGGAAGGATGTCAGAATACCAGTTCTCAAGGGAAAATGATAAGGAATTGTCTGCCGAGAAAGGAGGCTAAGCAGCAAGTGTACACGAGGGAAGTTAAGGCGGTCGCAGAGGAGTTTAACGAGTTCTTTGTATCTGTTGGTATTAAAGCATCAGAGGTATCTAAAGCCTTGATTGCTACTCATGAACTGCCAAACGAACTCCGCCAAACGATTTCACTAGTGGACAATATATTCCGGATGAGGAGAAATTTAATTTTCGCGCTGTTTCAAGTCGCGAGATTCGTAGAGCCTAATGTCATTTTCATCTAACAAAGCCCCGGGGTTTGATAAAGTCACCATGTCTGTGATTAAAGATGCGCTCCCTTGCATTCTGCCTGTGCTGACGGACATTGTGAATCGATCCTTATTGTCGTCAGTTTTTCCTGCAGCGTGGAAAATATCTGAAGTTATTCCACTTTTAAAAGATGGAGATCATGAGATACCAAACAACAATCGACCAGTCTCGTTGCTTCCTGCTGCGTCAAAGATATGTGAGCGTGTTGCTCTGAATCAATTAATGACATATATGGCCACCAAAAAGCGCCTCAGTGAACACCAAAGTGGTAACAAGAAGCTTCATTCGTGTGAAACCCTTAATGTCATGATCACGGACAAAGCACTGGAGGCTATGGATGCAAAAAAGTTACACTTGTGGTACTTCTGGACTTGTCGAAAGCATTCGACAGTATAGATCATGTAACCCTCCTTGCAAAACTACAGGCGCTAGGTGTTTCCCGTGCATCTCTGGATTGGTTCAAGAGCTACCTTTCTGAACGGCTGCAATGTGTCAGGATCGAAGCTGAGACCTCAAGCTTGCAGGGTATCTCACATGGAGTCCCACAGGGTTCAATTTTGGGGCCCGCCTTGTTTACTATCTACCTCAACAACATTCCTTCTATACCGGACGTGTGTTCTCTAGAATCATATGTCGATGATTCAAAGCTATATCTTTCGTTCCCAGTTGCTGAGGCTAGTAATATGATTCAACAGATCAATAAGGACTTAGAAAAAGTCGCAAGCTGGTGCTGCTACAACAGCCTTCTCATAAACCCAGAGAAAACCAAGCTGCTGGTGTTGGGCACTCGTCAGATGCTTCAGAGGCTGCCCGCTGATTTTCATGTCACTCTCCTTGGAAAGAAGGTCACTCCGTCTCCTTCTGCTCGGGACCTTGGCCTGCAGGTGGACAGCACTCTAAGCTATGACGAACATGTCACCCAAACAGTGTCCTCGAGCATAGGTAGCTTATGTCAGATTAATAGGGTAAAGCATCTGTTTGATGTTAGGACATTAGAACGGGTTATAAATGCCTTAGTGTTTAGCAAGTTATACTAATGTTTGCCGGTGTGGTCTAATACTTCAAAGAAAAATATCTCGAAGCTGCAGAAAGTTCAGAATTTTGCTTGTAGAATTATCACTGGAAAGCGGAAATTTGATCATATAACACCGGCATTAAGAGAGCTAAGGTGGCTCCCCGTGACCAGTTTTCTTAAATATACACTTGGAGTTTTAGCATTTAAATGTGTTAAGGGGTTAGCCCCTAGCTACCTTTGTCATAGATTTAAGACACGTGATTGCGTTCATGACCGTAATACTAGATACAAGAATAACTTGAATATCCCAGCTTATAAGTCAGCTTCTGGGCAACGCACATTTTTATACCGTGCAACGAGTTTCTGGAATTCTCTTCCATGTGAAATAAGAGGATGTGATAATTTGCCAATCTTCAAGAAACATTTAAAGGAATTTCTCAGTAGTTTTTAATTACTAATGTGATATATTTTAACATCTATTAGAATTTATATTTTTAATTTTAATGTATTTAGTATTGATTGTAATTAGTTTTTAAAACCCATTTACTGGAAAACTAATAAACACATTACGTTTCCTGTCAACATAGAATTTTAGCTTCAAATGATATTTTTGTCCGAAAAGCTTCAAGGCAAAATTGCTTATTTTTAGTGTTGTCAAAGAGCGTTCCATGCCAACATTTTTGGTTTTGTAACCAAATAAACGGTCATATTGAAGAAAATTGGGAGTTTTGGTCAGTTTACGGAGTTATAAAGTATACGTACCTGAGCATTTGGCAATAAGAATGGTTCATTTCAACAACCATAGCATGGGACACTAACGGTGTTTAAGGCGACTGTCGCCTCTGGCAGTGAAATTCTTTTTGCATCTCATTTCACACTTTCAAATTGTGGACCATTTACACAAGAAGACGTCATGGAAAATGGTAATTCTGCGAATGTTTGTGAAATCCTGAGCAAATGAAGGAGAGTTAGAGGGGGAGGGGCTACCTGGAACAGGCCTTAAGAGCTTGGTATTATAGCAAAGCGCAATATGGAGGCAGAAACACTGGATATTTTGACCCTAACGCTAACCCTAACCTTATTCTAGTTCTAACCCTAACCCTAACCCTAACCCTAACCCTAACCCTAACCCTAATCCTAATCCTAACCCCAACCCCAAACATAACCGTAATCCTACCCTAACCCTGACCTAACCATAACCCATAAAACTAGCTTTACCCCAAGCCTCAAAACATCAACCCTAAAGCCAAAACAATAAAGCTTGCCCTAAAATCTTCATTCTAACCGTATGTTTAAGTCAAAGGAGCTCGGTCACGGTCTTTGGAATTTGAAATCTTTAGCGTCAATTTTTCAAAAAGGTAATTTGTAATCCATTTCAATCTTCTCCATCCTTCACCATCCTCTCCATATTTACATTTATTCTTGTCTCTTTGGTGCTCATTTTGCCTGACAAAATGTTATTTCACTGTTTCCTATTATTTAAATGAATTTTCTTATGTCTCGGATAGTGACCCCAAAATATCGTCACCGAGCTCCTTTAAGCTTAACCATCTCTTTTATTATTTGGGGTCAAATGTACTGGTCATGTGATCCCAAGATTCCTCTTAAGGCCTGGGAATATGTTTAGAAATATGGAACATCAACAATATCTTTCTCCAGATTGCTTAGGAACGGATGAAGCTTTCCCTGAAAAAAAAATCTTGTTGTCATCTTTTGCCTTAACGAATAATTTTGATCACATGACCGGTCACGTGGTCAAAATTTGATATTTTGCAGGAATTATTATTATTTTTTCGTTGTTATATTAACATGTTAAAAGCCGCGTTTTAACTTTTTTCTATATCAAATAGATATATCTAGCACTTAAAATTGGAGGTAAATGTCAATAAAAGCTTTGTAATTGCCTGCCTTTAATAAGGAGTTTAAAGTAGGGATCAAAATGCAAACTCCACCAGACATTGGACTCCCCACAAGGGCACTGCAGGTTGTTTGGGGACTGTTTTGCTGTCCAGCTAGTAATTTTCCACTTCAAATTCCAATTTTAAACCTTCATTAAATAATCAATATTCCCTGCTTCCCTAAATTTAAGTCCCGCCTTAAGAAGGGGGTATACTAATCTCGTACCCAGACCTCCCACGGCCAAGCACGATGGAAGTCTGGCAAAGTTCGGATTTCGGTACCGATATAGACCTTTGTTCACCGTGCTGTTCATGGCCGCTGTCTTGTCAGAGGGCAGAAACACTATATACTGAAGCCGAAACAAAGGGAGCGTTGAACGAAATTATTGTTTCAAATCGGGATTGCTTGATTATACTTCCAACTGGATACGGTAAATCATTAATATATCAGCTTCTGCCTTCAACTGCTGATCAAATGGCTAGTCCAATCTGTAACACTCAGCTTAATGCCCTTAGCTTATTGATGACCAGATGAATAAACTCAACTTATGGACGGACTAACGGAGTAAATTGTATCAGTTTGCGTTTTAGTGGGGCTGAGCACGAAGTTTATGACGAGGGTTTTTTTTCGACTGGTGCCGCTTCAGCATGGAGAAGGAAAGTTTCAAATTATCTTTGTACGTCTTGTTGACAAGGCACATTGCATTATTGATTGGTAAGGCATTAATATTCAGCTCCTTTTTAAAGTTGTCAGCATAATCACTAACTGTAATGGATGTACAGATTGAGAATAAATGTCAAGCATTTTCAAGCAGACGTTATTTCTGTCAGAAACTTTCTGCCACGATCTTTTCAGGTTTTTCGTCCCAGATGAAATTAAACGGTATTGAGTTGATTTCTTCAATTAGTTTTTTTCGGAATGACAAGTACAGGAGCACTATAAATTAATTTTGAAAGCCCTATACTTTTGACAATATTTATTTTTCCGTGAAGCGTTAGTTTTCTTCTTTTCCAACTATTTATTAAAGTCTTTTCTAAGTTCCTAATTTTCTCTATGAAGTTAAGCTTGTTTGCTTTAATTGCATGGCCAGAAATCTCGGACATCACATTTCGTGCGACTTACATTCACGCTGTCGCGTAATGGCCTTAACCGCTGGTTTGAACAGTGACCTCCGGGCTCATATTTTTTGGACAGATCGAGGGGTGAAATACAAATATGTTTTTGGTCAAATGAATGCCGCTGGCTGAAGGTATTGCCAAAACGAGCAATGGCGGACAAAATCCACGAAAAAAGCTATCGAACGATGCCTTTTGAGGGACATTTGAGGCACATTTGGCCGAGATATTGCTTGTTGAACGGCACGAGCACGGCACGAGCTTCCGGTTTACATGTATTGTACATCGCAGCTTTACTTCTTTTTTTATCATCGAAATGGAACGGGTTAGTTTTCTTGAATTTCCTCGAGAATCACGTTGTTTATAATACCAAATATGCAGGATTTGCGTGCGAGAATACGGTGCTAAGAGCGAGACTTTGTCGTCTTCTTCTTCAGGGAAAGGACGTGGATCTGCGTGACACGTCGACCTTCCCGTGGTCTTATTTAATTTTGTACGGTTTTTAGCAGCAGAAAAGAAAGATACGTTTACAAGTTGAAGATCTGTTTTTTATTCTGAAAATAGCGATCTATCTGCATTTTTTGACTCGATTTTGGCAACCTACATAGCGACTTTAGATTTTTGCTAGCAAATATATTATACTGTCTTCGCTTCTTTTTTCACTGATTTATAAGGTTTTGACTGGAGCTGAAATTGCAAATTGCATCCTTCCGAAAGAAAGGTATGGAATTCGTTTATCCGGTATATTTTTTAACTACAATATCGCTGAAATGTTTTTAAATAACGCTCGATTTTGGCAAACGGAAAAACGGTATTAATTGTGCTTGTATTTTCCGTAACTCCATCACTTCTCATATAAAGCTTTGTAATTTCGTACGCCATTTTTGATATTGGTTGGGAAAAGCCGCTACTACTGTGCGGGCTCAAATGTCCGAAACTTTCGGCCATGGAATCATACGAAAAGAAGATACCTAGAGCTTTTATTGGATCTTGAGGCCAGCGGAAACCAAAAGGGGTTTCGGTGTTATTTTTTCAACAACCAAGCCACATAGCTTCTGTTTTTCTAGTGTTAATTTCCAAGCCGGATAGGTTTCTGAAGTAATTTAGAAGTGCGAGCAGCTGTGCGATAGAAACGAGGTCCTGCACAAAAACTGTGGTATCATCTGCGTATAGCGACACTTTGATTTCTTTTCCATCTACTTTGATTCCTTTTATTGTGGCTTTACTTCTGATTGCATTGGCAAGTACTTTTATACCAATTACAAATAACAGTCCAGACAAAGGACAACCTTGTCGAACACCTCTCTCTAAAACGAAAAATTCTGATGCGTGCCATTGTTTAAAACACAGCTTGTAACATTGGTGTAAATATTCTTACCCAGGTTTGAATGTCAGGTCCAAACTTAAACTCATTAAGGGTATCAATAAGGAAACTCCATTCGACAGAATCGAACGCTTTTCTAAAATCAATGAAAAGAGCAGCTCCCGCAAATTTTCTCTTCTGTATAGGTCATTATGTCTAAAATTAAACGAACATTTTCGCCAATATAGCGATTTTTAACATATCCAGTTTGGTCAGGGCAAATAATTTTCGGAAGAACGATTTCTAATAAGGAGGACGAATCAGGACCCCCATGATGCTTTGCGCTTAAAATTCCATACGTCTCATCGATGCATTCGCTCAAGAAGTGCTCATAGTGAGCTTTTTCGATCGCCGAATTTACAGAGATCGAAGCACTTTAAGGTCAGTTTTTTTATTTTTATGTGTATTTTTATTGCATTTTGCTATTATGAGTTGTGTTTCTAGCTGTGATAATAATGGTTTTGTCCTTCTTTCAGTTCAATATTTCGGACCTCATTTTAATTGCAAATGGTTGATGGTAATTTTCGAAATCTTTTGGCCCGTAGATAGTCAGAATAGCAAAATAAGATAAATCGGAAGGTGGTTCGATTTTGGAACCTCGAAGAACCTCGCGACTTCAATGTCTTTTGTGGCCACAAAGTTTGGTATTTTTCGTCATACACGTGCTCGCGAGGTGTGATAAAACATGCCAACAAGCTTTAATTTTCCATGTGTTTTTTCATTTCATTTGTCGTTTTCGAGACATTCCTATCAGCTGTTTGGTTATATCTTGGTTGACTTTCTTTTGTTATTTTTCTAGATTATTACTGCCATGGATGAACGAGAGAAACGTCCATATGTTGCCAGGGCAGAACCCCGAACAAACCAAAAGAGAAAAGCCTTGTAAATTCTTCCTGTGCTTGAACCAGAAGGCGAAGAAATACCAACGCGAACCCGGAGAACGTTGGCTTTTCAAGGAAAAGGAAGCCCTTTGCAAAAGGTACTTGAGTCTTTTTATCTAAATGTGCTACTTCGAAACGAAAATTAAAAATTTAAGCTAAAGACTGGTGAATGACCTGAATGACCAACATTTGGAGATCAGCATGAATACTGGGATAAAGGCTGCTCAGATTTCATCTAGCAAACTGTGGGGACTTCATACAAGAGAACCAGTAAGATTTTTGCATGAGATGAATAATCTTCACATATTGTTTATTTTAGAACTCACTGAAAAGGAAATCTATAAAACACAGGCTTTGAATTGGAGCTGAGAATATTTTACACAAACAGATCAAGATATTTTGCTGTTTGTTATTTTATAAATTCAGTTCGCTGAATGTTCTGCAGTGTTAGTTATGAGCATATCAGAAAGCAGAGAGAGTTTTTCAAGAGTTTTCTATTTTCATGATGACAGGGACAGTCATATATTTTCCAAATGCTGTAATTAGACCTTCACTGTAAAGTGCAGTCACTTAACTTTTTTTTTTTTCAGAACCCAGTGTTCGGAGCCATGTGATGATTAACTTAAAACAGAAGTATAAATCGATTGACAAGGCTGAAGATGCACTTGCTATATCTGTCAAGTAATATTGATGGCTCTCCTGTCACCCAACCTGGAACAAGCGGTGATGCAGCTTACCTCAATGTCTCTCCATCACTGACTGGAAAACTGCATTGTTTAACTGAGAAACAACTAACTTATTTAATTTTGGAGAGCTTGGCCTTGTTAGAATCCAGTGTAAATGTGGAACAATAATTGTTATCGAGGTTCTTTGATGAACATGAAAATATTGATGCTCTGAGCATAATAGAACATTTTGTACTCATGGTTCTCAGTAGTAAATAAAGTTTATTGTTATTATGGTTTGTTGGGAAAATTGACTGTTTCAGGTCCAAACTGTCCGATTTGAGCTGTCCGATTACAAACACTTGCAATCAGACAGGCCAAATCAGACAGTCTGATGCTAGCCAATCAAAATCAAGGAGAATATCTTTAGTGAGGAGGTTGACAGGTCCAGATTGAAAACAAGAAGCATTTATGTTGTGGTTCAATTTATATTTTTCTCCATATTTTCCTACATAACATACACAAGAACAAATAAGGAACTTAAGATTGAACCAAGGATAAATTTAACTACAACATATATGCTCATCTTTAATTCCTGAATTTCTTGCATTTTGTTATTGACGCAATTAATTGGTAATTGGACTTCGTGCCATACAATTCAGGGGTGCTCATAATTTCAAATCAGCTGCCTGCTACACGCTCAGCCAAATTTAAAATCACTCACCTGATTACTGGTACTTCCCTGAAGTGTTTGCCACTCAGTCCTATTATCATTACTTTTATTATTATTATTATTATTTATTTATTTTTTATCTAGGGGTAATTCAATGTTTTGAAATTCTCATTTACCAAAAAGACTTTTAATACACTTGCCACCACTATTTGCACCAAGTGCAAGTACATTATTATAACAGTTTCGAGTTTGTCAGATGGCCTGATGAAGTAAATTGGTCTCTGTGTAGTGATTTAAAAGCTAATATTTCAAGCGTGGCCCTTTGTCAAAGCAAATCAAGGATGTCTTCAAGTTAATAGAAAAAAGTATTTTGTTTGAAAGCCAACTGCTACAGCATTTTCATGCGGATGGTTTTTGTTTAGATATTCTTGGTTTTCACCCATGTGACAAGGCAGCCATGTTGGTTGACAATACCTTTTTTGGCATAATTTACAAAAAAAATTAAGTTAAGGTCCCTGCAGAGAGCCTATTATTCTTGTCAACCAACATGGTTGCCATGATGTTACATGTATATGCAAGCAACCACTATACTACATGTATGTTTTCTACATGTTGGAAAGATATTTCAGCCATTATAATTTGCAATTAAAAGAGTGCTAAAAAACATGGCATTCTGCTTTTTTTATTTTTTCCAAAATACTGTACAGTGACAGTAGAGTGTAATTACCAAACAGGCCAATTATCAAGATGCACACACAGCACATGTGTGGCCTTTCCCTGGTAGGATGAGTACCACATTCAGGCAGAGTGGGTACATTGTTTTAGTTTTTAATACAAAGTCAAGGAGTTTGATTCTTTTTTGTTTACAACTTGCTTTGGCCTTGTATTTTTTGTCATTGTATCTAGCTTAGTCTTCTTGAAAACATGGACCAAAATAAATGTTTGACAACTTCTGTTGTCTTTTGTTCAAATTAAAAACAAAAAACTGATTAATTTTTTCTTTTCTTTCGTAAGCCTGTGTTCCAAAATGTAATTTATACCAAATACAAGAAATGCAATTGAAAAGTAGTTAATTTTTGTTGCAAATATGTGATCATGATGTTAAGAACAAAATGGACCACAGAGACTATTTTAAAGTGGTATGGCTGAAACATGTGGCCAAATTCAAGTGGTAAAATTCATATAATTATTCTCCATGTCATCTGGAGCCCTATAAAATCAATACAAGTAAAAAAAGTGATAGGGCTTTAGCTCTACTAAACCCTCCCCCCACTGTGGTCTCTGAATAATTATTCTTGACGAAACACAGCTAGGGAAAAAGTCAGCTGGATATCACAAACAAAACACTGTATATAACAGAATTGATTATTATGGAAATATCAGAGTGAGAGGGAATCTTGGCTTGAACTTATAAACACTGAGAGGCAGTCAGCGATAAAAAGACATCAGCTGCATCGAAATCCCAAACGAGCATAATTTCTTCATCGTCTTCGACCTGGATCTGCAATCACAACAATCGGTCATGTAACGCTATATTTTAACGACTGTATTAAACAGACAACAATTGTTATGACTGCCCCTGCTTCTTACCTGAAATTCCACACTTGATGTAACCTTGATAACGCAAGGCGAAACTACATCACATCACTAAGCAAACTACATTACTTTGTCAAGCAAACGCTTTGTGTGCGGGAAGACGACCATTCGGCGCTACGAAAGAGATGCAGGAAAACTCATGTGTCCAAACAAACATCTCAGCTTAAGGAAAGGTAAACTAGGCACTGTGATCTCGGAAATATACTCGGTGTCCAAGCAATACAGATATAAAATGTTTGATTTCCGAAACATTGGCGCTTGACCAGCTTGTTCCTCCATCGCGTCCATTTCAAATGAAGTGATCACGTGTTCTCGACAATTTGATAATATAGTTCGAAGCGATGCATTATGGGAGTTGTGGTTCGTCCTCCTTAGATTTCTAATCTCTTCGCGATTGTTTTTGTCATTACTTTGTAGTCAACATTAAGAAGCGAAATTGGTCTAAGGTTCTCAAGCGAGGTGATATCCTTATTTGGTTTCGGTATGAGAGTTATGATACCTCGTCTCTGTGAAATTGATAAAGTGCCACTGTCGAAAGCAAAGTTAAAACTGTTGATCATCTCAAGTTGTAATTAATTCTTTCCAAAAAAAATGATAGAATTCGGCAGGTAGACCATCAGTTCCTGGCGATTTTTCATTTTTAAAATCATGTAAAGCTTTTAAGCATTCTTCTGCTGAAACTTTTCCTTCACACGATAGCATACCCGTTTCATCTAAAGGAGTAATGTTTTCTGAGAAAGCGGAGGCAAAATCATTTACGTTTTCTCGGTGCACGTTAGAGGAATAGAATGTTTTATAATAATCCATTTGCTCTCGCAAAATCTCGAATTGATCGTTTACGAATGTACCATTTCAGCGTTTTAATTTTGTTATTGTCTTTTTTTCGTAATTTCTTCTCTCAAGGTTAAAGAAGTAACGAGTGTTGCGCTCCGCGCCACTCTCATGCCACCTTACTTTACTTCTAAGAATTGCGCCTCTTGTTTTGTGTTGCATAATCCTTTGTAAACGCAGTCTTGCAGCGTGGATTTCGCAAATTATTTGCTTATTGTTTGGTTCTGCCTCGGCTCTTTTGTATAAATCATTAATTTGGTTTTGGAGAAAGATCTCAGTGGACTTTCTTTTTCGAGCTTTGTTCTTTGAATATTTGACCGCAAAACCCTTTATTTCCATTTTGATTAAATCCCATGTCAGGCTTTGATCTTCCACATCTAAGTATTTTTGTTTAAAGTTCTCGAGCTCTGTACGTAATTTAGACACATAAGTTTCATCTTGAAGAAGTGACAGATTAAATTTCCAAAAACCCGGACCTTTATCTTGTTTGAGTTCTCCGGATTTAATGTGAAGGAGAATCGCAGAATGATCTGTTTCAGGCGCATATAAGATTTTGCATTTATCTGTCAAAGCATTTAATTCTTTAGAAATTAAAAAGGAATCAAGGCGACATTGAATTTTGAAATACTTATTTCTCCATGTAAATTGTTCTTCATTTTGGTTGCGTTTACGCCAGATGTCGTTTAAATCATACAGGCTGCTTAATTTATTAATTTCTTCAACTACTGGTAGCTTTCGGGAGTTTGTTTTGCCACCTTTCTTGTCCATTTCGGTCAGCGTACAACTAAAATCGCCACCTATGATAATGATTTCATCCGAATATTCTTGGAGCCGATTTTGCAATTCTTTGAAGAAGGAAACTTGTTGATTTGCGTCGTTTGGTGCGTAAACATTGACAAGTACGGTACGAGTTTCTGCAAGCGCCCCATCTACAATTATGTATCTGCCGTTTGTATCGGCCATTTGCTTTTCAATCCCGAAGAAAAATAAAGTTATGTATGCATGCATGCATGCATGCATGCATGTATGCATGTATGTATGTTTGTATGTATGTATGTATGTATGTATGTATGTATGTATGTATGTATGTGTGTGTGTGTATGTATGTATGTATGTATGTATGAGTGTGTGTGTGTGTGTGTGTGTGTGTATGTATGTACGAGAATCATGGTACCTTTGCTGTGTTTTGTACCCCCCCCACCCCCCCCATCCCCCCACCCCCCACCCCTCCCCATCCATTTGTTAAATTAGATCTTACGGTTCCCAGAGGATTATGAAATAACTCATGAATTTCGACTGTTTTCTCAGTTTGGACGGAATGTTGGATATAATTACACCTTCTGAAGAAAATAAAAAAGCAGAAATCCAGCATTATGCGTGTGTTAAGAAAAAAGAAACAACAATTAACTACATGTACATAAGATAAAACAGAACAAATAACATTAAAAGGTCTAAAAAGACCAAACCGCGAAGGAATCATTGTAATTATTCGCACTTCAGACTGGACCTAATGTACGTAACAGTAGCTTTCTGTATTCAGTTCTTTTGGCTCCGAATGAGATGTATAAAGCATATATCAAGAAGACAAGCTATGCTTGTGTAATAAAAAAGTCAGAACAATTTGACAATCACCTCTCTCGGTTTCCCTTGGTCCTTTCCATTTGATCGGAATTTGATTAAAGGTGTAACTCTTTCCGTTGACAATATGTCGATCACCAGTGATGGTAGCTTTCGTGCCCAATCAAAAAACGACATTACAATAACGATATTTCAATATAAGATTATCCACAACATTCTTGCAACCAGAGTAAGCCTGTTCAGAGCCAAAATCTGCGACAATAATTTATGTCCCCAGTGCTTATCTGACAGCTGCTTTTAGGGAGAATTTTCAAAGATGGTGGGAAACTAAAACGAAACAATCCCTTACTCTGTCAAATAGCATGATTCTATATGGGGTTTTTGATATCTTGGAACACAGATATTCTTTAAACTATGCACTCCTAATTGCGAAATTTTCTATGTATTGTAGTTGCCTACACGATGAAAAACTCTCTTTCGACAGTTTTCTCATCCTTCTACGCGAAAAACTGAACATTCAAAAAGAAATAGCTATAAGAAATCAAGCCATTACTACCTTCGATAATAATTTTAAATATTTCCTTTAATGTGCATCAGCTACTTGGATTTTTTTTTGCTTTGTCTTGCTTGTCAGTTGTCTGTCTTGTTTTGTAAATTTTGTTTTGTAAATTGACTTAGTATGTTAGTTGTGAATTAAAAAAAAAAAAAAAACCTTTCCGCCACGAATCTCAAACCTTGGAAACACGTAGGACAAATCCCTCAGTGAGGTAAAATAAACTTTTCACTACTACGATTTATATGATTTTCCGTTGAAACATCAAGACTAATGACTAATTTCTCTTGTGTAAAAAAATTTGTAGATGTCACAGAAACGGAACTCTGTTTCCCGGGACGTCCGCAAATTCAGCAGGCGCGCTTGTTCAAGAAATTCAAAACGTTGTTCCAGATGGAACTACGCTGTGTCGACGAAAGCGAGTTTCAGAACCAAGGTAAATGGCATATTTTGACCGAAAACCTGGAGTGGGAGATAGATTCATGCCAATGAATTCATTCATTCTAATGGCTTGTTGGACAAAGAATACGACTTCGAGCAAGCATTTGACTCAGACAGCAATTCTTTAGATCTCACCACAGGGAGCAGATGTTGCCACCGGAAATCCTTTTTGAACCGAACTAATTTCTGAACCGGAACTCGAGTACACGTCATTTCCCATTATACTTTTGTGTCATACGCCATGTGCTCGGAAAGAGTTGGACATGTTTTAGTTTGAGGTAAATATCAACCACTTTCACCGACACTGAGGTGAATAATTGTTTTAGTATGTACCACACAAGCTGAATAACTAGCGGACCAAAACATTACTTGTGACAATAACATACCGATAAGCGGTCGGAAATTTTAAAAACTCGCGCGCCGGCTGCTCGGAGGTGAATAGCACTTGGTTAATCACCTCCGAGTTAACCAATCATAGCGCGCGAAAAGCACTATTCACTTGTGTGGTATATACTATATACAGAAACCAGTAGAACTTGTGTACGTGACACTTTAGTCGAATCTCGATTACGCAGAGCCGGGACTGAGAAATTTGCAGGAGTGACTACAGCAGAGGAGTGCTATCAAGTTTAATCACCACGTACAATTGTAGCGTGAATAGATATTGTTGATTTGAATCAACGTGCGTGATCAAACTATAAACATATAAGGTAGCACGATCGAATGTTTGTAGTTTGATCACGTACGTTGATTTAAATCAACAAGATTGATTCACATGTACACGCTGCCATTGTTGAGGGGCACCCAACAAGCCAAATCAACCAAAAAGCTGTACAAAGGCATTTTTAAGTGCCTTATGGTGTTTGAAGTCTGTTTAAAGCGATGTTTTCATGAAGTTCATCTGTTCGGATTCCCTAGCTGAAATTTTAATCGCCCGAAAACGTTAGGGAACAAAATCTTCCTTTGATGAAATGCAAGCTGAAATGAACTTTCCACGAACTTTCTAGGGAACTATTTTCTTTCCGAAAATGCTAACTGACGTTTTTGATTGCCAAAAACAGCAATTACGATCTTTCCGAAAACCTCAGGGGCTATGATTTCCCAATCAGTTCCAGTCTTTCGGGCCACGTTTTAGTTACGAAAATCCGAGTGCACTCTTTAATCGACGCCGAAAGCGCAAGGAGAATTACCCTCCACCGAACACATATCTACCGAAACTTGTCGTTGGGTGACCCTGATTGTTCGGTGATTTGAACTAGATAAACGGTCAAATATGACTTCTCTGCTCCCTGTGATCTCACTTCAAGCGATGGAAGTGACAGCGATTACAGTGAGGAAGCCCAGACATTTCCAGGCGGCACAAGAGGAGCGAATCGACAGAGGAACAAAAAATCGGAAACGAAACTCTTGTGGTAAACAAGGGTAAAATACATGTGCCACTGCGGGTAAAAATACAGATCGGACTGGTTCTGCATAGACATCGCACAACTCGACATAGAAGAAGAAGGAGGCAGGAAAGGAAAAGCGACAAATCGTGGTGGGAAGAAAACTGCGAATATGCTTGCCAGAAAGAGCTGGGTGACCTCACCATCAAGCTAGAGAAAAAGCGTCCAAGCGTGTGTTGAAATTCTGTATAAGCGCCTGAGTTAACAGTACCGACGTTGCAAAACATTATGAATCGCATCGAACGCTTATTCAAGAAATACGTGTTGCGCGAAACAGCTCTTCAGCCTGCTTGCGTTTCTTCACAACTTTGTTTTTCAAAGCTTTAACCGCGATTCGAGGACTTCTTCTCGCTGCTTTTCTACCAGGTTAAAACGAAGAAGAAGTGCCGGCATCTTTTAAGGCTGCACCTTTTCGCTCGACTGCTGATTAGCACAATGCTTAATATTAATATGCATAAGAAGAGCGTTTTCACAGGCATTCGAAGTTTATCCTACAACCGTCACCTACTCCTCAAACAAGTGACTTTTTTCAAAGAATTGGTGACGTGTCATGTCACGTGATCTCTGATAACGACTATTGTACTTGAAAATGTTAAGGATGATGTGAACCTCCTATATGCCAAATTTCGTTTCAATGTCGTTCCTCTATTCGTTTCGTTTTGCCTGCACTGAACAGTAATTTTGTTGTACTGTAATGCAAGTTATTTGGTTTGATTAACTCTTTTTCTACTGCTTTTTGAACCCCTGTTTTTCAATTTCCCGAGGGTAGGAGGACAAGACAATCTCGTTCTTCCATATAATGCGGTTACCACAGAGATTATGCTGGTCCATAAGTCCAAAGGTTCTATCTTTCTTGTCACGCCTGTCACACTGGCTGTTGCTTGTTTTTAAGCGTGCACTCGAACTCGAATTAGAATATGATTCATAAGTGTGTTGTTTTGAACCAATTGCCAGCTGAGAAGCCCCCTGCCTGTCATTATAAAGCTTGTTTGCTGGCTAACGGCAATCCTATGAAAGAAAACACAGGTGAAAAACAATTTCAAAGCAAGTGAGCTGTCGAAAGCGTTTGAGCGAGTCATGAGCGATTCGGACACCCCCGCCCGTCAAGGTATTTGGAAAACTTTTAACCTTAAATAAATAGCCTGGCCTGTCTTCTACAAGATAGTTTTAATATCATGGGATAAACATGGAAATTGCGCTGTTGGGGGCCAGTGACGTCATCCAACATGGAGGACGTTACTTTAGTTTTTTCACTGTTTTCGCTTATCCGCGTCGAAATTTTGATGTTTTACTCCAAAAATACACTTTTAGAAAGCTTAATATGTAAATTATGCTTTAATACATCATTATTTTGCTTTACAACTACTTCTGGCCCAGACGATGGCTTAATGAATTTAAATTTTTAGACTCTTGTTGTTAGGCCATCTTAGCTTGATTAGCAATAAAACACAAATAGCGGAGATAAACATGGTAAACCAACGCGCTTTATTTTGACTTGACGTTTCGTATGCTGGGCAACATACATTTTCAAAAGTGACCGTTACAATTTTTGAAAACTGTTTAGATACTTTTAATACAGGGGTCTGGAACCGAAATTAATAAAAACTATATTAACAGTAAATATGTAAAAGGATACCCCTTATTAATAAAGCAACAACTTCTCACTACTGATGTTTACATTAAAACCTGGCTTAAGTTCTTGGATAAATAAGGTTTCCTTAATTTTGCAATGATAATCGGTTTTGCCCGACGCTAAAATGTCAAAATGATCCCATTTGATATTGTGTCCAGTGGTTTTAACGTAGTCAGCAATAGCTGATTCATAAAATGCGTTGGTTTACCATGTTTATCTCCGCGGTTTGTGTTTTATTTCTAATTAAATTTTTAGATGTAGATCGAGTGGAATTTTATTCTGAAGGAAGTGTCCTAGTGGGGAGGATGTTACTAGCGTATGGGGCAATGAAGACACTGCAAAGGAGAGCACGATACCTCAGCTGATGTCCTTCTGTGCTAAGCCTCATGACCCCCAAGGAGGGCATCAGCAACTACCACGGATGTTATCAGAAGGTTAGTTGACCAACAATGAACTGTGTTGGTCAAGGAAGAGTGTCGAGGAATTTGAGCTTGAAACTGAACATCTGTTACTACATAAAAATTGAACCAAGAATTCTTAATATGACAGCTGAAGAGGTAGTATCGCGGGATTTATACCTGGAATTTTGATCAAAACTTAAGTCAATTTTCAAAATCCAAAGACCGCGACGAAAATGGTTTGGCCAATAAATGTCTGAAATTGGGAGAGAGAGAGAGGGAGTCAGTAGATAAAGGGGCGACAAGTGGCCGCTTACTGTTCATATTTCATCTCACCCACCTACCCAACCCACGCACGAATTTAAAAGACAGATGAGAGATAGAGATAGACCACCACACCCTGAACAGAGGAGGTCGCTCTGAATCGGCTGAAGTTTTTATTACGCTAATTATTTCCAGATAATAACAAATGGGGTCACCAAGTTCGTGTTTGAGTCTTTATCACTTAAAGCTAAAATTAGGGGTGTTTCCAACACGTTATTCTGTTCAAAAAGTCGCACTTCGTGTTTTAGCAACACTCAGCGACCTGATAAAACACTGTTACCGATTTATTAAAGGAACAGTCACAAAAAATCTCGTACATGTGCAGTAGCGATACATCAACTTGAAAAAGCTAGCAAGTTTCGCCGCCGATATATATCTTCGATTATCAACGCCATACATATGGCACGGAACAAACAAACAAAAAGCTCCAAAAGAGAAATATAGTTGGGTTCTCAATGCGTATTGTAAGACATACTGGCCGAAATCAACGATACGCTACACACCTTGACATTCAAAGAAACTACTACTACTACTACTACTACTACTACTACTACTACTACTACTATGGTATTTCATGCCTAAGAAAATCCATTGACATAAAATTCAAAATAGGTACCGAACAAATTGAAAATGTTCAAGAATACACCTATTTAGGTACACGTTTAACCCCGACAGGAAACGTTTCTCTTGCAGAACACCTAAAAGAAAAAGCCCCGCACGCCCTCTCTGGTATACGAAAACATAAAATTCTTAATAGACTTAATCCTAATACTGCATCACAGATTTTTGACACGGTGATTTTTCCTATCTTAAGTTCCAATAGTGAGGTGTGGGGGATGTACATTAAACAGGATTTTAAAAAATGGGACAGTTCTCCAACAGAAAAAATTCATCTCGAGTTCTGTAAACGTTACTTAGAAGTAAACAATAAGGCCTCTAACTTAGCCTGTAGAGCCGAACTTGGAAGGTTACCACTATTTTTCCCAATTAATCAGAAAATTATGAAATATACTATTTATCTAAACAACAAAGATAATACCTCTATAGTCAAACAATCTTTCCTTATGTCGAAGAATCTATATTCTATTAATAATTCCGGTTTTTATTCGTATTGAACATGATAGAACAATACCGTTCATCTAATTTAGATCCTGAAGCTCTTGATAATTATACGGTTAAGCGATATGCAACCTATACGAAAGAGAAATACGTATCATTCTGGCAACACAGCCTTGAACATTCAAAGAAATTATTATTTAGTTTTTAAAGGTGAATACTCTACAGCCGATTATTTACACCAACTAAGAACTTGTAATGAAAGACGAAATTTAGTGAACTTTAAAATAAGTAATCACAAACTAATGATTGAACTAGGTCGATATCAGACCGATCATGTACCCAGGGAATGCCGATCATGCCCATTATGCAAGTCAAATCAAGTTGTAAATGAAACTCATTTCTTGTTTCAGTGTAGCAGATACTCTTTACAGAGGCAGACTTTCTTCAAACGAATCAATGAAATAATACCTGACATTGAAAGTAAATCAACCTCAGAAACAGAAAAAATAAAACTACTAATGAACTCTAACGACTATCATGTAAATAAGCTAGTAATGAAGTTTGTTTCCTCATGTACGGATATACGTGATACATTGTTATTATCAAAAGAAAGTGATGTAACTTAGGATTTTAGTACTATTACCCCGGGGGGGGGGGGGGTACTAAAAAAATTTAATAAGGGGAGGCTCCGCCCGGAGGTCCGACCCCTTACCCTTTTATATACCATTTTTTGACAGGAAAGGTACTCCTTTCGTATACCTTCCATTGAAAAATAGTACCCCTTTCGTATACCTAAAACAGGAAGTCTTCTTGTCATTTTCACGTACGTTCAATAAATTAAAACAGTGCAGCCATAAGGTATGTGTTCGAAATATTTTAATGAAAGGCACTTTTAAATACCTCAATGACAGATTTCCCTACCCTTTCATATACTTCAACTCGTGAAATCCCTGCCCTTTTATATACCTGAAGCGTGAAAAAGGTACTCCCTTCGGGCGAAGCCTCCCAGTATAGGCCATTATAGGGAGTATCCCCCCGCCCCCAGGGACTATAACCCTTGTTTTGTTCTTTTAAATTAGTATATAGTTAAGCTTTTGCAATACTGTAAAACCTTGCGGTCATGCAAATAAAGGGATTTACTAGTAGTAGTAGTAGTAGTAGTAGTAGTAGTAGTACTGCTACTACTACTACTACTACTACTACTACTACTACTACTACTGCTGCTGCTGCTGCTGCTGCTGCTGCTGCTACTACTATTACTACTAGTAGAACTGCAACTACTACTACTGCTACTACTACTACTACTACTACTACTAATACCAAATTGAAGATGACGGACAGGTAAAAAAAAAATCGGTTACTCACTCGAGAGCATCATCACGCATGCTCGGCTGTACCATTGCCCTTTCAACTAAACAGGACTAGCTCCCTATGAAGAGTTATAAAAGGCAATGCGGAACCTCATAAAAAGTATTGCCTAGGTAACCCCTTCAGATAAAAGTTTGCACAACTTTTTTAGTCTCGCTGAAGAAGAAGTAAGAAATAAAAACGGATTGTATTATGTAAGAGGTTGAAAATAACAGACTTATCTTAAAACGCGCATGACTTGTGTAATACAAAATCTAAAAATACCAGCTTAGAAATATGCCAACGTTAGCCTTTGGGTCCTAGAACCGATTTTGAATGCAATTAATGCTACTAAGGTAATAACGAATTAGCGGGCTTCTTCAAAATAGCAACATCACTTAAAAGATGATCTTTCAAAGATATATTTCAAAGTTTCGAAGTATAAGTTCTCGTTACTGTAACTCTTTCATTATTATTCCAACTTGTTCAACTTGCAAAATGTGGACAAACTATCCTGAAACTGATACATTACCATGACCACCGGTGAAGTGAAAAAAAAATTACCGTCAAGTGCACATGTTCATGACAAAACCTTCAAGTTGTTCATTACTATTTTGAAGAGGACAGCAAAGAAATGTACCAAAATTGCAAACCGATTCTTATCGTTGCCGTTGCCGTCGTCGTTGCTTAAGCTCCTTAATTCGTCTACCAAAGAGACCTCAGCAGGTCCTAGAAATAACTACATTCGTGTACATTCTACGTATACAGCAGCATAGATGTCTGATTGTAACCTGCTGTTCACTTGTTCTACACGTCAAAGAAAATCACCTACTTTTCAAAGACACCTCCTTGTTACTAGCTGCTCACAGTCGTATAAACTCCAACTCTAACGGACTCCCCGGACCTTATTTATTTACTAAAATTTGACTAGGGAAATTTTCATCACAGCTGACATTCTATGTACACTACACTATATACATTGATTTTAACACGTAAATTAAATTTGGAGAGAAATAGGATATTGAATTTGTCCACTTTTTGGAGTTTTTGCTCGGTGCATCGGGTGGCCACGCACCCTCCACCGCCAAAAAACAAACGCATAGACAACCATATTGAAGTTAATGTTATCCTAAGTAATCAACTAGACGCGCACTGTATAAGCATGTTGTCTGTGTCCCCTGTCCGGCATTCATCAACCTCAAGATCTTCGTAAGGGGATCTTTACAGCTCTTCAACCCTATCAAAGTTGACGTAATCCTTATCGTTATAGACATCAAGGTCGATGTAGCCCTGTTTTGATATAAACAAAAGTAATAACGTACACAAGACGAGTCACTGATAACGCACAGACAAGGTTCGAGAAAATTGTTGGAACTAAAAATAAAAGAAATATACGAAATAATTGTTTGCTCATAGTCTGGATTGAGATTCAAGTTTATCTGGTAACCAATAGTAGTCCCACGGTAGCTGTTACTTTAAACTGAACTAAACACACCACCAAACAATAACGTACACAACCGCGCACTAATTCTTTGAGTTTTCCCCACAGAAACCAATCACAGGGAGTGAAGGATCATGGGATCGTCTGGTTAAACAAGGAACTGCTACAACTTGTGTAGTGTCAGTCTGTTAGGAAGTTATTTTTGGATCAAACAGATTTAATATGAGCTAGGCTCACAGCCTTGGAAACAACGCAAAATCTAGTGTTTGTAGACTCTCGCTTATCCGAACGATTCCACAACCCTTCCGTAAAACCAGTCTTCCCACAGTTTCTAGAATGGGAAATTACATGCATGCAGCGTGAATCTCATCAGCCTCGTTACCTTCTCGTCATTTATTAGTCGCGTCACTGCTGCACATATCCATTGGAATGTAGGGCGATCTTCGGGTTTCTCCGACCAACATTTTGACATGATAGCATACCTAAAAATGGACCACAGTCATTAAAATGCCCATACCAAAGACCGCTGTTTGGTATTTCATTTGTTTTTTGTTTTGTTTTCTTTGACTTTTTTTTTTTACTGCCAGTACTGCTATGGAGTGTGGTTCAGATCGTCAGATCGTATTTCTCCCCTGCCCCCAACCCCACCTACCCCTCCCTCCATCCATCGGGACAGACTGTCCATCCATCCGTTCTTTCTTTGCAAAAGCACTTAATCAGAATCGACCAGATGCCACGCACCTCTCAGTAACCTCTAATTTCATTGGTTCTTATTACCATGCAGCTCCATTATTTCAGGGCTAGGGTCCATTGTTTCTGTTGTTTGTTTATTGTTTTCTCAGCCAATCCTGTGAACTGTTCCGAGAGCTGCGTGGCGCCTCGAATCGACTCAAGAAATGCAAACGACTTACATGGATTGGTCGTGGCATACGATATCCTCTTTCCAGCAAAGCGGCCACTTTTATAGATTTAACCCCGGGATATGGCGAATCACCTAAGAAGATAAAAGAACAGCAGCCAGGTCATGCAACTCATGTCAGAAAGCATGTTTCATATTTCATTGAAAAGTTAAAGATATTGTGCATCAAATGGGAACTCGGAAAAAAATCCGAGCCCCAGATGGGATTTGAACCCACGACCCTCCGTGATCTAGTCGGATGCTCTAACCACTGAGCTACTGGAGACTCTGTGGTGAGCAAGGGTGAAATGTGGGTATTGACTAGAACTGCATCACGCAGTTACATAGTCAAATTTTAAACGACCATATATGACTCATAACTGCATCGCGCAGTCACATTAAGGCATATCGGCGATAGCACCTCGCTAACTGCATCACGCAGTCACATTAAGACATATCAAAGATGCAACCAACCAACCACCAAAGGGAGTAAATATAAGAGAAGTTAAAGATATTGTGCATCAAATGGGAACTCGGAAAAAAATCCGAGCCCCAGATGGGATTTGAACCCACGACCACGACCACGATCACGGAGGGTCGTGGGTTCAAATCCCATCTGGGGCTCGGATTTTTTTCCGAGTTCCCATTTGATGCACAATATCTTTAACTTCTCTTATATTTACTCATATTTCATTACGGAGAAAAATCCATCACTTACCAATTGTGAATACCTCCCACAAGACAATGCCATATGACCACCTGTAATGACAAGAAAAAAAAAAAAAAAAGGAAATTTAGCCAGCAACCATTAACGAAAGAAAGGAAAATGTCCCTATATTAAAGTGCACATGAATCGAAATTTAACCACCATTTTTTTTAGAGAACTTATGATCCCCATATTTCATTTTCAGTCATTTCCTTTTGTGACCATGATTCATTATTTGTGTTGGGTTCAAAAATTCCCTCCATGCCCTGAAATTTGAGACATTTTGGCCAAAAGGTTTCTGTGACGTCATTTGTATGTCATTTTCAAGTGTGAAACATATCTGAGAAGGCGAAAAAGTTTAAACCTGGAAAGTTTTGCGCAGCTGGCGGCCCCAGTAGTGAATCTTGGTAGTTTTCCGACATTTGTATTCCACGGAACTCACAAACACAGAGTGACGCACTCGACTGAGTACACACGAATGACGTCGCGACTATTCACCAGATCCCAGGTCTTTGCCTAGAATTTTAGTGAAAAAGGCCCAACTTTCACCGCATTTTAAAATAAGTTCCTGCTTCTTTTGGTAAATTATTTTCTCTTCAAAATTTTTCCTAATACAGACGTATTTTTTTATTGTTTTTGATTTGGCGGGAGCAGCAGGTCATAGCAAATGATCTTGCAGTCTAAAAAAATAATAAATTCGTGGGGGGGGGGGGGGGGGGTAAAGATCTATTTTTCAGAGAAAAATAAAGATTGCTCTTCCACAAACGTTTGAAATACATGACGATGTTTTCACCTTTGATGCATCGCACGCCACGATCGTTTTCTTGAATTCCGTCTAAAACGAAATCGTACTACAGACAATAACGAAGTTCTTGATTTGCGCATTTACCACTAATACACGAAACATCGTGAAGAACTTTATTCAGTATATCATTAATATCGTAATATTAATTTTTTTATATATATACTGATCAGACATATAACATCAGCGTTTATAATACTAAAGAGAGTATAAAAGCAAGGGCCGATACAACGTAGAATGGTTTTAAGTTTTGTGTACTATATTTCGGCTGGCCAAACCAGCCTTCTTCAGGTACAATGAGAATTTACATTGGAAGGGGTGTTTATGTAGTTATATACCGGAAACACGTAAAACTAAAATGATTGACAGTGTAAAATAAAATACTAGAAAAAAGGTCTAAAAAAGATAAACCTATAAGAAAAAATTAACTAATATGTTTCTTCGCGGATGTTAAGACCTTCAGGATCAATTGTTCTGTCTTTTGAAATTAAAAAAGCTTCCCTGGCCTTACGGATTGAGTCTCTGTTAGAAAATATTTTCTCAATTGGGATTAATTGCATGTCATAAGCAGTGTGGTTAGGAGAAGACAGGAAATGTTCCGCGACTGTGGTAGGTTTAGATTTGGTGTTAGGGTTATCTATGGTACGGCGGTGTTCATTAAATCGTCCTTTAGTCTCTTCTATATATTGTAAATTACAGCGGTTGCATTGAATCATGTAAATGAGGTTTTTAGTGTCACAGGTCAGGTTAGATTTAATATGGCGCGTTTCACCTGTAGAAGAGAAAGTATAGCTTGTGATTCCATCTGAAATGTAGGGACAAGTAGCGCCGGCAATTTTTACCGCAACGGAAAGAACCGGAAGGGAGTTGTGGGTGTGAATTAGCAGAATTAAAAGAAAGTTTAGCTGTGACTAGTAAGTCACGGAGATTAGGGGAACGTCTGAAGGCAACAACAGGCAAATGCTGAAAAATGTTTTTGCAGCGGTTAGAAGATAGCAGTAAATTGTAATGTTTTTTGATGATGCTAGAGATGTGAGGAAGTGACGGTTTGTTGACGTCTTTGGTTTGTAAAGTGAGTCTGCGGGGGATGTCGGCGACACGTTGTATTTGTTTAGTGATGAAATTGCGGCTGTAACCGCGTTTGAGAAGATATGTAGTAAGTTGAGCAGCGCGAGTATTAAACGTTTCGTTGGTAGAACAAATACGTCGTAAACGGAGTGCTAGACTGAAAGGAATGGCTTTTTTTGTATGCATGGGATGGCAAGAAGAATAGAGTAAGTGTTGGT
Organism: Pachyseris speciosa; assembly: GCA_016490735.1. Lineage (NCBI taxonomy): Eukaryota > Metazoa > Cnidaria > Anthozoa > Scleractinia > Pachyseridae > Pachyseris > Pachyseris speciosa. The sequence goes on along the minus strand of JAEMWC010000610.1, from coordinate 103,087 downwards.
GCCTGTCTGTAGGTTTAGTATTGAGGTCGGTACAGATATGACCGTCGTTGGTTAATGAGACATTAACGTCAAGGAAAGGTACGTTAGTAAAAGAGTGTGAACTGGTGAATTTTATGGTAGGGTGAACGTTGTTAAGATAATCGATGAAAATTTTTAAGTTATCCAGATCTTCAGTCCAGATCATAAAAATATCATCGATATATCGTAGCCACGTGTGGGGTTGAAAAGGAGCATTTTCCAAAGCCTTGGCTTCGAAATACCCAAGAAAAAGGTTAGCAAAAGAAGGGGCCATTTTAGTGCCCATGGCTGTGCCGTGGACTTGAAGGTAGTGGTTATCATTAAAAGAAAAGTTATTCATGGTGAGAATCATGCGAATGAGGTCACAAAGTGTGCCGGTGGGAATGGTATTGTGAGGGGAAGTACGTAGAAAGTGATCACAGGCATTAATACCTTTACAATGTGGAATATTAGTGTATAACGATGAAATATCAAGTGTAACTAATAGTGAGTTAGCGGGTAAATTACCGATGGTAAGTAATTTGTTAAGGAAATCGTTAGTATCTATAACAAAGGATGGTAGTTTATGAACTAAACGTTGAAGGTAGTAGTCAACGAACTGGGATATACGTTCAGTAGGATGGCTATTATATGAAACAATAGGGCGTCCTGGATTTCCGGGTTTATGTATTTTAGGAAGAATGTAAAAACGTCCTGGTTTTACGTCAGTCTGTATAAGGTATTGTTTGGTTTTGTCGTCGATAAGTTTGTCATGATGCATTCTGTTAACATAAACAGAGACACGTTTTTGTATGTCGGCAGTGATGTCTTCGTTTAAGTGTTGGTAAAATTTGGTGTCATTAAGTTGTCTGTTGCATTCGTCGATGTACCAAGGTTTGTCCATAACAACAGTACCAGAACCTTTGTCGGCGGTTTCACAATTATGTTAGTCGTTGTTTGAGTTGGTGTATGGCTTGGCGCTCTGTTTCTGTGAGGTTGTCACGAATAGTTTTAGGTTTAGAGGTGGTTATGTCCAGTTTAACAGCGTCTTAAAAAGTGTTAAGGGCTTGTTCTCTGTCGTTGGGGGGGTTCCAAGTACTTTTGTTATGGAAGGGATTGTGGTCTTCGTTGGCGTTGGGTGTGTTAGTGTTATCGTCGAAAAAATACTCGGTTAGTCGCAAACGTCGTGAAAAGTCGTAAATGTCAGCTGAAATTTCCGACCAGTTTATGTGTCGTGGTGTGGGGCAAAATGTGAGTCCACGTGAAAGGACAGATTTCTCGTCAGTAGATAGAGAACAGCTGGAGAGATTAATGACAGAAGTTGATTTTATTACGCCGATCAGTTCACCAGTTTGATCCAACGTATACCAGATTTTTGTCCACGGTCAGGGGGTCAATGACAACAGTCCCTCCTGGATTACCAGGTAGGCAGGCAGAAAGAAAGCTTTCCAAACATTTTTTCCCTTTTTTTTTCAGACCACAAAATATTCGGTTTCTTGCGATCGATCCATTAATCTTTGCCATGCTTATATTATTCAACATTAGAGAAAACAGCACAACAGCAATTACAACCAAATAAATTATGTGCTAAACGGTGTATTCTTCGATGTACACATATTCGTTTTACCATGGGTAATTATGGGTAATGTAGCAGTGTTAGGAAGCGCAAGTTTATGACTACTGCCTGATGCAAAAGGTTACATACACATCACTCATGCTGCTGCATTCATCATGAAAGAGAGACTCAGGCGGCATCCACTTGAATGGAAGCCGTGCCTTCAAAAGAGAACAAAAAAATGACATGATAAATAAATTTAAAAAAAAAATGAGAGAAACAAAGGAAAATTTTTGAAACTAAGGGAGAGACAGAAACAAACAAACAAAAGAAATTGATGTGGAAGACACTGCATTGAGTTCGCATTAACTGTAGGCGAACACTTCAAAGTCCTCATACCTGGGACTTTCGCATATATATATCATCGCTGACTTCACGAGAAAGTCCAAAGTCTGAAATTTTGCAGACATTGTTTTCGCCAACAAGAATGTTACGAGCAGCCAAATCACGATGAACAACCTAAGTTATGAAAAAAAAAAAAAAAAAAGTAATGAACACAAGACAAAGTTTTCTAGCCATGAAATAGTGGTGCAATTCAGTAGTACACAGCGCATCATCTCGGAAACGGAACGATAGGTTTTGGGAGTCGATGGGTCACTTTAGCGTTGGTTAGGGATGCTGGTATTTTAAGTATTTAGAATCTTTCTGAAAAAAGACAGAACATATACGTCCTTTGGTTTACATAAAGTATATTAATAGCTAGAGTGCATTTATAGCCACAATGTTGCCACATACAGTAAAGAACTATTGCAGCACTAAAGGTGAACAAGGGCATAGTAATAGCGGAGCTCCATTCCTATAGAAACCCGTCAACTGCTTTTCTCATAGTAAAAATGGCTAGCGCCATTGCTCGTGTACGCGCACGACGACGGAGTTGCCCAATAACTAATAATATCCTAATAATCATAATCATAATCCAACATGGCGGCCATACTCCACCTGGCCCAGCTGACCAGCTAGTTTTGATACTGGACATTTATCTTATAGCAAATTGACAGCTGTCAAAACAAGGTTTCCACTGACCAGTATCACGTGACCATATCGCGGGCTCAAGTTAAGACTTGATCGAGGTCAGCTGTTCTTTTGAAGTTGACCGCTGACCAGGTACTGTTTTTTATTGGATCGCAGGCTCAAGTCAGGTTAACTAAACAAAACGAGACATCCAAACCAAAACGAGGCTACATTTTCCGCTCGCTTTCTGCAGCTCGTAATTTCACATTCAGTTGGTTTCTTCACTTTGACGCAAACAACTTCACCTCCTTCGAAGGTTGTCTTTTAATTTGCGTAAAAGGCATGAAAATCAAGAACTCGTTAACAGATACCCTGGAAGGTAGATTTTCAAGTCATAAACTGAAAGGAAGAGCAAAATGATTTGTCGCAGGAAACGCTTAAAACTTGGTTTGACTTGCATAATCGACGACCGGAATGTGTGGTTGAAAAACAAAATGATTCAACGCTTCAAGGGCTTTCACTTTACCGCGGCATCTCGCAGCTCACCAACAAAGTTCACTTAACAGTTCACCGGCATTAATGGAAGGTACGAATAGCTCAAAGTTAGGGGAAGAAGTTCTTTCTTTGGACAAACCGTTAGCTATTTTTCCAGATGCGTGTTTTAACTAAAGTGGATTCATACTTTCAAGTGTTACCAACCTCTACAACACAGGAGACTGAATTAAATAATTTGTAGCTTAGAATTTGCTTTAATCGTTGTTACGTTTGTTCAGGAATGAAATTTGTATTTTTCTCTCGACTGGATATAAATAACGATCATCTCTACTCGTTTTCTACGCAGAGAAGTAGTTGAATTGTTTGTTTGTTTAGTTGTTTTGCTTATAAGCGGACGAGCGTTTTTAATCCGCTTGGCTGACTGTTTTCAGTGTTTTTCGACGTCGGTGCCTCGACAGACTTAAAAAAACTTTTGCCGTTATCTTATTGCACGTAATCGCAATGAGTCCTCGTAAAATTAAGCATTAAGCGATGGATCAAACATTTCCTCCAACATCGTATTGGAAGAGCATGTTTGACCGTTTAGCCGCCTCTCTCAGCTTTGTATTGAAATGGCTTTCCATGTTTGATCAAGATCACACATTTTCATCCGGTCATTTCGCTCTCCGAACAAATGTTTGATCGTTTAGCCAACCCAACTAAGAAAGTTCACAGTCAGTAAAAGCAAACTAAATGAAGCGCATAGCTTTAACTTTCAACGATGACACGCAAAAATCGTCCTGTGTACTCGATTTGTCTTGTGTTTGGTTCAACATTGTTTGTTTCCCTGCTAGCGGAGGTTTCTCGCCGGAAGAGACCTCTGCTAGCAGAGGGAAATTGTTTATCGGCTAGTCACCCAACGTTTTGTTTGTCAAACACAATGTTCAGGAAAATGTTTGATCTTTTAGTCGGGGCTTTAATATTACTTCTCTTCTGCGTGAAGAGGACACTTTTCAGCAACTTCTGAAAACACAAGTGATATAAATCCTTAATTTTTCTCGGACCCAGCGATTACCTATCCAAACCATCGGTTTGTTTTCCTTTTCTCTTTTCTCCGACACTTCAGCTTATGTCAAAATTACTTAGCAATTTTTATTAACCTACTACGAAATATGTTTGTTACTTTTCTAATTTCTCCACCTTCTCTAAAGCAACCTACCGACCCACGCATTGCAATTTGTTTGTTTTTTTTTCTTTTAATTTGTAAGTGTAACATTAGATAATAAGTTGAAATTCGTCTCTCATGTCGCATCTATCTGCCGAAAGGTAGGAGGACAAGTAAATGCCTTAAATAGGCTTAAGAATGTTCTGCCTTGTAAAACTAAGGAAGCACTATATCGTGCTTTTATCTTACCGCATTTTGATTATTGTAGCCAAATATGGCACCAATGTGGAGCCAGGAACACCAAGAAACTGGAGAGAGTGAATGAACGAGCGCTTAGATTTGTATATAAGGACAAAAAAAGCTCTTACGGAGGTTGCTAAATTGGATTGGTTTGCATAGCACGCTAGAGGGACGTCGTACGTATCCAGGATATGTTAATCACAATAAATAGTTGTTTTCAGAAGAGGGCACCGACCCCCATTGTAAACCTATTCAAGGTAAAGGACACAAAATATAACTTAAGGGGTACGAACATGCTCTCATTGCCCAAAGTAAGAAGCACCAAGCATGGTCTCAGGTCTTTTCGGTACTTCGCGGCAAAGACATGGAATGCGCTGTCGGATTCGATTCGCGCCATGGCCGGCACAAGGGAATGTTTTTGTCATGTAGCTTTCTAAAATTGTTATTATTGTAGTTACGTAGTTTTTTAAATTGTAATTTTTAATTCATAGTTATACATGTACTAACAAATAATTAGATTTCTTAGAAATTTTAGATTCTTAAATTTTTAGATTGTTAGCTAAATTTTATCCTTCCTTTTGTTTTGTAATTTATTTGTTTATTTGTGGGCTTCCTGCGAAGTAGCTTTTAGCTAAGTGGAGTGCCGCGTAAAATAAAGTTCTGTCTGTCTGTCTGTCTTGTTCTGTTATTCTGTGGTTTGTGAATTGCGGTCACTTCCTGTTGACTACTCTCAACGATCAGGTTCGTACTCTACGGACCGTTATGTCAAAATTTAAAATTGCTTTGTAATTTTTCAAGCTTACTAGAAGCTTACTTGTCTATTTTCTTCACCTCTAAGAATATTCGAACAAACATAGGCGTCGTGTATTGCTTATTTGTATTGTTTTAATGTTTTGAGGTTTTTGAACCGTGGTCAATTCCTGTTGACTGCTCTAAACACAAAATATTGGCGCAAGGAAAGCCATGCGAAGTTGCTCAATACCAGTAAAGAAACAATAATAGCCGTGGAGCTCTGCTTTTAGGCTTGGCTAAATCTATATATTATTTTAATAGATAATTTTTCTTTCTAAGTGATTAGCCTTCATTGCGGTTTACTGGGTCAGTTAGCATTCACGATGACAATGGCGATGATGATAGCAATGAAG
>JAEMWC010000610.1:65000-92500 GCA_016490735.1 Pachyseris speciosa | reverse complement strand
CTTTGAATGAAATAAAAAAAATAAATATATAAATAAAAAAAGGAAAGTGATATTAGAAAACATCAGAGCCTCTCAAAACTCGGTTATGCTCACGTTCATTTTCAATTCAAAGGACTGAGTATGAGACATATATTCTTATGAGATAAAAACCAATGAAATACCATGCGAGCTTTCGCGCGAAAACGTGATATCTTCACATCCTCCGTCGCAGCCGTTGTTTGTGTCGGTCCTATTCTCCCTCCCCACCAACGTCTGCTGAACCGAGTCGAACATTCCATTCCCATTGTGTCTGAGTATCCAATCAGACAGGAGAATAGAACTGACACAAACAACGGCCGCAAAAAGGCTACGGGAACTTAGCTACCGATATTTAAAAGCTACGATGTGATTGGTCAGTCCCGGGAATGTAATGTTCGGCTCGGTTCAGCAGACGTTGGTGGGGAGGGAGAATAGGACCGACACAAACAACGGCTGCGAAGGAGGCTACACATGTGAGAATAACATGTTATCTTCACACGTGAAAAGATTATCATGGTTACATAATAAATCGCGCCTTTCGCAGCGAACGTGAAGTGGCTTGCTATTTTAGGCGAACTCGAAATGACGATGCTCTAAGAGTGTTCACCATGATTGTTGAACGTTCTTCTTTCGCGTACTACCGTGGAATATTCTGGATCTCTGAATTTACACTGCGAACCCAACTGAAAGCCGTGAATACTTTGATGCTATATTTTTTGTGTACTTTACGCGCGGTTCCATCTCTCATCTGATTGGTGGCCGTACAATTGGAAATATCAAAAGCAGATCAAGGTATATGCTGAGAAACTCCCCACATAGTCGTGCTTCTTCCAAAAATGAGATAGAACCTAACGAAGTTACAACTTTCACAAAGTTGAACAGGGTGGACGCGAACGTTCAGAGTCCCGCTTCGAAGTAAGAAAGCGGAACAAGCACGGTGGAAAGAGAGAGCACTTCACTTCCCTTCACACTTACTCTACCGAGAAACCTCTCGTTAGAATTCGGCGCTGCAAATAAAAACAGTGAAAGTGAGTCCGTGGCAGAGATTAGTTCAAGCAACGGCGAGTCTGAAGATTAATAGAGACCTGTGATCTAACCCTGGACAAGCCACCGCTCCCGAAAAAAACAATCTCTTTCAGGAAGACCAAAGTTGTTGACGTTAACCTGTTATGTGACGAACTCTCTACAACTTCGCTTTGTACAGACAGCCCTGATGCTCTGAATGATCTTGTTAAATGTTACAATTCTACATTATCTACGGCTCTTGATCGTCATGCGCCACTTGTCACTAAGTTTATCACAGTGAGGCCTTTGGTACCTTGGTTTAGTGAAGATATTAGGGAATCAAGGAGGGAAAGACGGAGAGCTGAAAGAAAATGGCGTCGATCTCGTTGTGTCCGTCATTTGCTTGAATTTAAAATGAAGAGGAACTTTACAACCTACCTGATGAATGAAGCCCGTCGTAAATTTTACTCAGATTTTATTGTTGAAAATGGCTCCAATCAAAGGAACCTATTCTCAGCAATAAAGAGATTGCTAAATCAAGGTGATGAAGTACCTTTCCCACCAACTAGTGACAAGCTGGTTTTAGCCGATGAAATGGGTAGCTTCTTTGTTGAAAAGATTGACGCCATCCATGTCAAATTGGACAGACTAGCTGATTGTTTGCATGATTCCCATTTTGACTATGTGAAAACGTTACCAACTAGAATACTGGACAGCTTTATCCCTTTAACTGAAAGTGCAGTCAGTAAGCTGATTGACTGCTCTCCGAAGAAGAGCTGTATGTTTGATCCGATGTCAACACCTATGGTAATCAGCTGTGCTGATGTGCTATTACCAGTCATTACTAAAATGATCAACCTGTCTCTTAATTCTGGAGAATTTGCGGATGACTGGAAATGTGGGCTTATTAATCCTATCTTGAAGAAACCTGGATTGGATTTACTGTACAAAAATTACAGACCGGTTAGTAACTTGCAATACATATCCAAGTTGACTGAAAAAGTTGTTTTTAATCAAGTTTACGATCACATGGTTTCAAATGCTATCTTTCCTGCGCTTCAATCTTCTTACAGGAAATTCCATAGCACTGAAACTGCACTTATCAAGGTGATGAACGATATTTTGTTAAAGATGAACTCTCAACACGTCACTTTGTTAATTTTATTGGATCTGAGTGCTGCCTTTGACACCGTTGATCATCAAATACTTTTAGAGAGGCTATCTGACGAGGTTGGCATACGTGGGACTGCTCTGAATTGGTTTAGATCGTACTTGTCTGATAGAAGTCAGCGCGTTTCTGTACATGGCGTTCTTTCTCGTCCTTTTGACTTGAACTGCGGAGTACCTCAAGGCTCATGTTTAGGGCCTCTGCTATTCATAATATATGCGTCCAAGCTGTTTAAGATCGTGGAACATTATCTTCCTGATGCTCATTGTTTCGCGGACGATACGCAGCTGTATCTGAGTTTCAAACCACTCGGCAACACTGCTCAAGCTGATGCTATACAAGCAATGGAAAAGTGCATTGACGCGGTGAGGAAATGGATGATTCAAGATCGGTTGATGATCAATGATGAAAAAACCGAGTTTTTGTTGGTCGGTACGCGACAACAGCTTGATAAATTAGATTCGTGTTCCATTACTGTGGGCAATAATCGTATCAGTCCAAGCCCATGTGTTAAAAACCTTGGATCGTGGTTTGACAGCAACTTAAGCATGACTGATCATATAAACAAGGCTTGTAATGCGGCATTTTATCATTTACATAACTTGAGACGTATTAAGAAATACCTATCGAGGGATTCTTTAATTACCATGGTTCATGCTTTTATAAGCAGCCGTCTTGATTATTGTAATGGTTTATTGTTTGGCTTACCAAAGGGGCAGATCGCTAAATTACAGCGTGTACAAAATGCAGCAGCAAGACTTATTTGTGGCATCGGAAAATTTTCTCACATTACACCGGCGCTTTACGAGCTGCACTGGCTGCCGGTTTCTTTGCGTATTGATTATAAGATTTTACTTTTGACTTTTAAATGTATTTATGGCCTGGTGCCAACTTATCTTAGCGATCTTATTAGTATAAAATCGAACTCATTATATAACCTTAGGTCTACTGGTAAGCTCTTATTGGACCATCCCAAGGGAAAGATGCTTACAACATTGGGAGCAAGATCATTTTCAGCAGCAGCTCCGAAACTCTGGAATGGCCTACCCGTGGAGCTTCGTCAAGCAACATCACTTGACAGTTTTAAATCTCGACTTAAAACTTATCTTTTTAAGAAGTATTTTTATAATCTATAACTTTATTTTATTTTTATGGTAATGTATTTTCGTTTTCTCTTAAATATATGATTGTAAAGCGCTATTGATCAGAATATGTAAATACGCGCTATATAAATTAGTAAATTATTATTATTATTATTACCTTAAGATACCCCGATTCCGGTGTACGGGTACGGGTAAATTACCGGCAGCAGTACACGTGAAAAGTGACGGGAACATCGGCTTAAGTTACCCGGACTAAACATAGAAGGACTGAAATCTTAACTTATGGCGGCTGTCAAGGTTAGGTTTGTAGTCACAATGTTTTATCAGTATCTGTTCGGCTTTTCTTCAATTTGCTCAGTGTTTTTTTTTTTCGCTTAACAAGGTTCCAAATATTTTGTTCCTTGCTTTCAGTAAGGTACGTAGACGAAATGTTGCTGCTTTATGCCCGTGGTAGTAACGATCAGCTCAGAATTCCTGGAAACTGCCCTTTTGAAACATATTTTCCTTTATTTTGACTAGATAAGCTTAAAGGTTCACAAAAGTGGCTAGTACAATTTTGTCTTCGTCGTGCGATTGTCTCCGCCATTCGTCGCTTCCAACGCTTAATCAGCTGGTTTTCGGTCAAATGTTTCATGTTAATTAGACTTTACCTGGTATAAACACAAATTAGACAGCACAGTTGACTTACTTTTTTGTTGATTTCGCTTAATCGTTCGCTTGTCCTTTACAACCTACCCGTAAGTAAACACGAGTAGAATGCCACTTACCCCGGATAAACGGCTAGGTTACCGGGTAGTGAGATGATGCCATTACCAAATATGGTCAAACATGGCGCCTTACCCGTACCCGCACACCGGAATCGGGGTATCTTAAGGTCTCTAATAATTATGACGAAGCACTGCGCCTTCCCGTTTTAAAGACTGAGTATCACACGTTGATGGAAGAACACAACAGGGAGCTAGCTCGTGCGACGGTGCAATGTACAAGTGCAGACACACGCGGAGGTAACACTTGCGCGTAAGCGCCTGTAGGACGAACAATGTAACGTTGCAGATTCAAATATTTCCCAGCCTAGACACGCGTTGCAGAAAGAAAGTGCAATGTGAATTGTATGTGTGTATGTATGTATGTATGTATGTATGTATGTATGTATGTATGTATGTATGTGTGTGTGTGTGTGTGTGTGTGTGTGTGTGTGTGTGTGTATGTATGTATGTATGTAAGACTTAATTTAATTACGGAAAATCATCAGTTGAGTATTACAAGTTAAAAACTAAGACTATTTACAACTAACTGCTTTACATGATTTCCGTGTGGGAATCCGATATGTTGGATACCTTCTTCAGATTTCGCTGAAATTGATCAACAGATCCGACACTTTTTAAGCTACCGGGAAAGTTATTCCATAACTTGGCCACGCTGTAGGAGAAGCTACGTTTTAAATAATTGGTTCTTGGTTTCGGCAATGCCAGTTTTCCCTCAGAGTTTCTCAGGTTGTAAATAGAGTAGCTCTGAGCGAAAAGACGTTGGAGATATTCCGGGATAAGACCATTCATTGTTTTATACATCATTAATGCTTTCTGTTTCTTTCGTCTAATTGATAGCCTCTCCCAGTTAAGGGTGGATAGGAGGTGGTCTGAGTTCGTATCATAGGGCAATTTTGTAATTATTGTAGGAGTACGATTCTGCAATTTTTGGAGCTTATCACTCAAGTAGCCACTGAGACAGTCCCAAACCGGGCTGCAGTAATCAAAGTTTGGCAAAATTAGACAAAGGCTATTATTTCAGCGATAAAACATTGTACACCATGTATGTTGTGCTTTATTACACGCCACATGCCGCTAAGTATGCTTTGCCATGGCAACGAAAACGTCAAATATACTTGAGTGCAACGATTATTGATATTGATGAAAGCTTTTTATCTTCTTTATTTTGGTTTACTATAATCATTGAGTGGAACTTATCTTTGTTACAACTTACAGCATTGTGCGTTGTTTCGTTGCCTAGATGATTTTGTTTTCGGTAACCATAGTCTTAAATGATCATCACAAAAATAATCAAAATACCTTATTACATAAAATTTCGCAACACTTTTATTTCGCGACTTTTAGGTTCGTTTATTTCGTGACACTTAAATTTTGTATTTTGAATCACTTTTATTTCGCGTTTTTGGGTAAGACACGATTTATTTCCCTTGGTAAAGTTATTTAAGAAGTTCTAAAATAAAATGAAAGGACTGGAAAAAGTCATACATTTTGACCATTTCCACCAACCTTTTTTTATTCAAATCCGAAATTCACATCTTCAAAGTTAACTCCACTGTTCACTTGCTTTTGCACTTGCGAACTTCTGGAGGTACTTTCAATAGGAATAAACTCATTTGTTCTTGACTTAAGACATAATGTCAGTCACGAATTGCGTTATGTTATGTAGGCGACACTTTTTGTTGATGTCACTTAATTTCGCGGTATTTTTTCTAAATCGAGAAATTCGCGAAATTAACTTTCGCAAAAATTTCATGTTGAAGGTATATATGCAACACATTTAAATCCTTCTTGCAACAACAATGGACCTGCTTTAATACCGGTATCGTAAACCACGCTGGTTCCAGGTCTTTTTTAGCCCCTATGGGTTCAGGAAGCACATTGCACATTGCACGAATATTCCTTGAAATAAGTCTAACTTCACGTGTTGTCCTCAGCTAAATCCAGTCTCTGTTTGTTTTCTAGCGACTTAACGATGTATGACAAAAACCCTTCTTGATGTACTCCAAAAAGGTTTTACGGAATGGCGGTTCAACATCTGAATGCAGACCGAACAGTTCAAGATACCTCCTCCCCCGAAAGGAATTTACATTGAGAAAGAAAAAAATTTACATTGAGTAGAAGGTGAGATAAGGTGACATAATTTTTGTAGACTATGACGTTCTGTGACGTTATTTGACGCCTTAAACCCGTCATTTTGGATCCGCTATCTTGGACTTCACTATTTCTTAGAAATAGAGAAATTAAAGTAAAGAAAATTAATGTAAAGTCATGTCAAAACGCTTATGGAATGTAGAAATATACGAATTTTGCAATTGTGAGAAACAATGAATAATTGTGTCAAAAAGGAAAAAATGTGGCTAGGCATACACGTAACTATGCGCCGGGTTGCTATGCCCCTTTCCCCGTACGCGATACGTCCGGTAGTTATTCACCTCCACTTCGGTGAATAATTGTTCATTGAACAGCATGAAAATGTATAAAATCAAGGCACTTGTATTAAAAATTGCACAATTTCCAAGCTAAGCCGCCGGGCTACATGTAATAGCGGAGCACCGGCGTCCCGAAGGGCCGCCAAGCGGAGCACCATTGGTAAGAAAATATGGTAACCCATCTGTTCGAGAAAATTTGGTTTTGGTTACCGTACGTACGTGCCTACGTACGTACGTAAGGACATACACCGATTCATGTATGCGCTGTGAAATGGCCTATGGTAATAATAATAGTAATAATAATAATCCAACATGGCAGCCATACTCCAGTTGACCACCTAGACATCCTCGGACATTCATGTTATGGCCAATTGACAGCTGTCTAAACAAGGCATCCGCTGACCAGTATCAAGTGACCATATCGCGGGCTCAAGTTTGAAGCTCATCGAGGTCAGCTGTTTTTTTTAAGTTGACCGCTGACCAGGTACTGGCTTTCAATTGGATTGCAGGCTCAAGCCAGGTGTGGGACACCCAAACCAAAAATAATTTTTCGCTTAATTTTTCGCGCGCTTTCTGCGGCTCGAAATTTCACATTCAGTTGGTTTCTTCATTTTGAGCAAAACAACGTCATCTTTCAAAGTTCTTCGCGTAAAAGGCATAAAAATCAGGAACTAGTTTAAAGATACTCCGGAAGGTGAATTTCCAAGTGATAAAACTGAAGAGCAATAGATTTTTCATAGGAAAAGCTTAAAACTTGGATCCACTTGCATGGCGCTCGGATTGTGTGGTTCTAAAACAAAATGATTCAACGCTTCAAAGGCTGTCACTTTACCGCGGCATCTTGCAACTCACCAAGAAATGTCTCTTAACAGTTAACCGGCCATAATGGGAGGAACGAGTAGCTCAAACTTAGTGGAAGAAGTTCTTCCTTTGGACAAACCGCTTGTTATTTTTGGATATTCGTGTTTTTACTAAAGTGGATACGTTTTTTCAAGAACCTCTACATCACAGGTGAATTAAATAAAATGAAGCTTAACATTTGATTTAATCGTTCTTACTTTTCTTGGATCAGGAATGAAACTTGTATTTTTCTTTCGACTGGACATAAATAATCATCATCTCTACTCGTTTTGGACGCAAAGAAGTAGTTGAATTGTTTGGGTATTTTGCTGTTTTGCTTGCAAGCAATCGCGAACGAGTGTTTTGAGACTTTTTACTCCGCTTGGCTGACTGTTTTTCGACGTCTGTGCTTCAACAGCGTTAAGAAACTTTTGCTCTTATCTTATTAACACGTAATCGCAATGAGTCCTCGTGAAAAAGGATTAAAGCCCCGGCTAAACGATCAAACATTTTCATCCAGCATCGTTATCAAACATATAACATTGGGTGGCTAAACGCACAAACAATGTTTGACCAAACAGTAGACAGAGTGAGTCCATAGAACGATTTTTTTGCGTATTATCGCTGGAATTTCGACGTTATTTGGTTCATTTGGTTGCATGCTTTGTTGGTTGGGGTGGCTAAATAATCAAACGTTTGTTCGTAACGTAAAATGTTGGATGAAAATATATGATCTAGACCAAACATGGAAACGCATTTAAATGCAGTGTTGAGAGATGTGGCTAAACGGTCAAACATGCTCATCCAACACGATGTTGAATGAAATGTTTGATCGTGATTTGTTTGTTTGAATTTGTTTTCGTACAAACATAAGCATCGTATATTGTTTTCTTGTAATGTTTTAACGTTTTGAGGTTTTTGCACCGTGGTCAATTCCTGTTGACTGCTTATTCTAAAACATAAAATATTAGCGCAAGGAAAGCCATACGAAGTTGTTCAATACCCGTACAAAAAAAATTATAATCGTGGAGCTCCGCTTTTAGGCTTGGATAAATCTATATATTATCTTCTATATATTAATCACCATTCTCGGTATCTTCTGTGTTTGCTTCCGGCAACAATTGCAAATAGCCCATTTGAATCTCTTCTCCCTCAAGAGGAACGCTCACTCTGACTAAAATTCAAAAAAAATTAAAGCGATATTGTCAAGAAAACACCAGTGCCTCTCAAAGCTAATATCCTCACATTTCAATTGAAAGGACTGAGTATATGAGACGTATCTCAATATTCATCACCATTCTCGCTGCCTTCTGTGTATGTTTCCGGCTGGAGATTGCCAATTTGAAATTCTTCTCCCTCAAGAGGAACCCTCAATCTGACTAAGATTTAAAATAAAATTAAAGCGATATTAGTCACGAAAACATCGGTTCCTCTCAAAACTGATGTCCTAACATTCCAATTCAAAGGACTGAGTATATGAGGCGTATCTCAATAATCACCATTCTCGGTGCCTTCCGTGTTTGTTTCCGGCAGGGGGTGGTCTATTTGAAATTCTTCTCCCTCAAGAGGAACGCTCACTGTAACTAGAATTTGAAGAATTAAAGTGACATTGCATCAGATGGACAAGCGAAGAGCAGGGGCACCCAACAAGAAGTTGCGGTTGATATTTGTTCGGTGGAGGGTAGTTCGCCTTAGGCTTTCGGCGTCGTTTAAAGAGTGCACTCTAATTTTCGTAACTCAAACGTGGCCTAAAAGATTCGCAATGGTGAAATCAAAGCCCCTGGGATTTACAAAAGGCCGTAGTTACTGTTTTTGGCAAACAAAAACGTCAGCTAGCATTAGTTCATGGAAAGTTCATTTTGGCAGTAACATTTTTCTCAAAGGAATATTTTGTGCCCTAACATTTTCGGGCAATTAAAATTTCAGCTAAAGAATCCGAACAGATCAAATTCTTCTAGTTAACGAAAACATACTTTAATCACCATAAGGTACTTATAAATACCTACAGCTTTTGGTTGATTTGGCTCGTTGGGTGCCCCTGAAGGAAGTTTTGGTGTTAGAGAGAAGTCATTTTCTTAAACTTTTTGGGTATTTAGATGGTATCTTTATCATTACCTCGTGTATCTCCTAATTTCTCCAATCTTTCCCCTGTTCTGTTTTGATTTCTGCTGTCAATAAAAATAAAAAATATATATCGAATGACTAAAGTTCGCGCGCAAAGCCTCCGAAAAACGATTGATACGTCGACGTCATAAACCAAGACATGTCAAGTCACAATTGGGGAGACGATTGTTCGATAATACAGGTGACAAACAAACAAACAAACAAACAAGCATAACAATCATTGGTGACAAAATAGCCGCAAAGGAAAAAGAACGAATGAGCCTATCATTTAGCCTTAAGGTGGGTTTCAATCAACTGTGTCTAAATTAGTTATCGTTTCCTTTGATTTTGTAATACTTCGCTCTGTGACCGATTGGCTGGCAAAACTCGCGCCACGTTCTCAATCAAAGAAGCAAGGACAGTAAAACAACTCGTTCGCTCGCAATTCCCATTGTTTGGCGCTGGATGCATGTAACTGCTACGAATTCAGATTGGTTCATGGCGTTGTTTGCCTCTATTGTATTGTATTGGCTAGAGTACTTAGTTTGGTTTTGATTTCAACTAAAAACTGATCTTTTAAATGAAACAATAAAAATGTTGGCTCTCACCTTCGTCGATAACAGTATATCTTTGAAACAGTCAACACAATCAAAACGATAACCCCGAGTATCACAGACACGACAATGTAAACAGTTTGACTGGAACCGGAACCGCCTGGAATAGTTTGGCTGGAACCGGAGACGCCTGAAGAACAAAAGCAATAACAGTAACCATAACAATAGCAAAGCGACACTAACAGATAATGATCATAATGATGAAATCACCTGGATAATAACAATCGCATTAACATCGACATCGACATCGACATCGACATCGACATCGACATCGGCATCGACATCGGCATCGGCATCGACATTGACATTGACATTGACGTCGACATAGGTATTGACATTGGTATGTAACATTGACAGAAACAGTGACGGTGATATTAGGAGTGACAGCGACAGTGACAATGATGATAATGATGTGTTTCTGTAGCGTGTTTTCTATAGGATCTAGTAGGGCTTACGGGCATCCAGTACTATTTTAACACCGTTGCCTCAAATTACAAATAAATCAAAAATTTGCTTCAGATTTCGGGCTTTTAACCTGGTGAGTTCCCCGGTGGCTGCAATCTTGTAAAACGCAGTGACATATGGGCTGATGACGTTTTACGGCTCGGGCAGTTGCACGAGCTTAAAATTTTCTGAACAATTTGTTGTGTTTCTTCTTGGTTTGTTTTCTGGCTAAAACTTACAAAAACGGTGTGGCGCATAAGGTTGTATTGGCACAGTTCTAATCCAGCTGAGCACTAGTCTACACAATTTTTCAAGTAGATAAAAAACTGACTGTGTTCGCAAAATTTTACTTTAGTAAAGCGACTGATGGGAGAAGGAGGTTAATAGAGGTATGAAAATCCCCCAAAATTATTGAAATCCGAATCCATATAATTAGCTGTCACATCGATTTACGATACCGAGTTTCTTACAATAATCTTGTGTACGATTGTGTTTTCGTAAACTTCAACTTCGTGAACTTAACGGAATATCTAAGTAATAATAAAACATTTCCAACGAGCGTTAAGATCCCCAATCCGACCTTTATTGCAAGCAACGTCGAAACTCCGAGACTAGAAAACAAATTAACCCACAATCCGCTACAAATACGATCTGTGTGCGCACTTAAAGGCAGCCTATAACTCTCAATACTGGCAAACAAATGATCTCATTTATGGCCATTGATCTTTGGCAAGAAATCCCATACAATTTTAAAAATCTAAATCAATTAATTTGCCTTCTCCAAAAGTATTAAAAACTATCTTCTATCCCAGCAATATCAAACCTAAGTTTCCGATATTTTTCTAGCTCTTTCCTTTAGTAATCCGTCCCTCTTCTCCCAAGTTGTCCTATTTTCACTCAAAAGAGATGTAGGCTAACTCGATGACCTCGCGGTTTTATTAGCCTCCTGCACAAACCATACACCATTGTCACCTTTAATTGTTAAATATGTGTTTCTTCGTTTTTTTTCTTTTATGCTAATAATGTGATTTCAAAAAGTAAGTGCAAAATAAAATGAAGGACAAGTACAACCAAGTTGCTGTACCCTCAATAAAACCTTCAAACAATAAAACTATAACTATTTTATTACGGCGTCTATTTTGGCCATGTTGTCAAAGGACACTGCTGATCGTACCTTCTTCACAATTGTTCCCAGTCCATCCGCTAGCACAAGTGCAAGTGTATCCACCAAACGAGTTCGTGCAAGTTCCTTCGTTCTTACAGGGTTTGCTCATGCATTCATTTGTATCTGCCAAAAGCAAAGGGTTACTTTATAATTT
Source organism: Pachyseris speciosa (assembly GCA_016490735.1). Classification (NCBI taxonomy): domain Eukaryota; kingdom Metazoa; phylum Cnidaria; class Anthozoa; order Scleractinia; family Pachyseridae; genus Pachyseris; species Pachyseris speciosa. The sequence goes on along the minus strand of JAEMWC010000610.1, from coordinate 80,690 downwards.
TTAAACCTAACTTTGTAGCTAAGAGAATGACCTGGGTAAAATGCAATAATAATCAAGATATTTACCCAGGAAGCTCCACTCACCGAAATGGAGATCGAATTAGAATTTGAAAATGTTGATTTTTAAGGAGAGTATCCGCTGAAAAACATCCCGAATTTAAGAGAGTAGAGAACCAACAACAAACTCAATCCACATATGACGCCCAGTCCAAGAATCGAATCCGGACCCCATTGGCGTGGAAGGCGAGTGGCCTGGCCACTAGGCCAACCCTGATCCCCTCAAATGATAATGAAAAGAAAAGGAATATATAAAATGAACTGCACAGTATAGGTTTATGAAAAGCTATGAAAACATACAGAATCATTGCTGCAAATTCCGTATTTAGTGTGTCTAACAGATTCTGTAAGCATTGAACTTTGTTATTATAAACTATAACTATATAATATAATCATCGACATCATCATCATCATCATCATCATCATCATCATCATTATCATCGTTATTATTATGAGGATTTTTTATCACACCATTAGATGTATTGGTGGTCACGTATTCCTAGATCATCAGGCTATTTCCCATTGCCTTAGATGTCTAAGGTCCTTCTTAAGATTCTTGCTGTGTCCAACAAGCAGGCTTTCTGGAGTAGGTTGAACATCCCAGGTGTTCCTATCTTAGCAATCCACATCATCAAGTTTTTAGTCCCTGCCCAGAGTGCCCCAACTACAACTGGGATAACAGACACGCTTCTGCAATTCCACAAGTGTGCATGATGTAAAACTCTTCAGCCAAAATCCTTGTAACCCGGTTGGGCCAGGGGCTTTCCACTTCGCTACCTTTGTTTGCTGTTTTACCACTTTTGCTGGTGTAACCACTATGTCATTCTACTTTTGTATCCCTGACAGACAGTTCTCCATTATTATTATTATTATTATTACAAGTGGAACCAGTACTCAAGACAATTAAGGCATGGGTCTCCCCCAAGAAACGGGAGGGGCGGGGGGTTGGGGGTGATCTAACTTTTTAAGCTTTCAATATGACACACAACAATTTTAGGACAAACGTCCTCACCATATATTCAATAACTTTGATTGTTGTGTGACATCATGTATTGTCACGTGACCTATTAAGGCTATTTTTAGCTCTAAATTCTATTTGACAAAATGGCGCCACTTTTAATTGCTTTCTTGAGGCTGCGATTAGTGGGTTACTATTCACAGTTGCAGATACTTCATTTCCGTGGCTGGGTCTTTCAAGTTAATTTTCTAAAATAGCAAAAAATGTGTAATTTGTTTGACAAGGGGACTGGGTACTAGTTCAAAATGTCGTTTGTTTACACTGTGAATAAAATATTGAACAAAGCCCGGGCACAGATATTTTGCCGTTTACTCAGGGAGATATTTCGTAGCAATTTCTTTAAATGGCCGTTGTTTTAAGCTGGTGCCATTTCTCTATGAAATATTTTTCATGTGAAGTGGCCGTAATCGGTCACGTGACCTAATTTGCATATCACGTGACACGCAATTACCTAGTTTTTTAACTTAAACAATTTGTTCAAGTTATACTGTTACATGTTTTAATCCTCAAAATTTAGACCAGTCTATCTATTTTTAGAGGAATTTGAAAGAAGGCCAATGCCTTAATTTTCTTGAGTAAAAGGAAATTATAGTTATTTTACACTGTATAAGTTCTCATTGTAACGTATTGCACACACACACACACACACTCCGCCATCATGTCAAAACCTCGTGGTATATGTTACCCATCATAACTTAGTGTACAATATTTCATGATAGCATACATGACATCTCCCTTTTTTAACAACAAACTTGACTATGTTGCAATTTCTTTGTCTTTTAACAAACGAAAACAATTAAGGAAAACAAAACAAGTCACTGTTCAGAGTTCTGAAAATAAATCATTGTAAACAAGTCACTGTTCATAGTCCTTGAGGTAGGTGGGCTGTTTCACTAGTCGACCATAGCGGGTAAGTATCGCTGGATTTAGTGAATGGTCAGACTGTGTCTTTGTTTCACGGAACCTGCCATGGAGGTTGGTTAGGTCACGCGTAGGAGAACTGGCTTGACTGTCTTGTGAAGTTTAATAGTCTCATTGTTTAGTGCTTGCGATACACGGCTCTTGTTCAGGTGTCTACGATTTCTGCTATACTTATGACCGTCAGGCGTCTAAACGATGTATGAACTAGGCTTGTGATGCCTTTCAACCACTGTAGCTTGGACCCACTTGTTGTTATGCTTCAGAGACACCTTGTCGCCATTGGCTAGATGAGGCAACTCTTTACTACAGTGCAAAACGTCTCTCTTTCTTTTATAATTATTCTGAAGATGCTGCTTGATTTCTTGGTTTGAGAAGCTCAGAATTAGTTGGTAGAGAGGCTTTGAGTCTGCGGCCCATTAGAATTTGAGCAAGGGACAGGCTGAGTCCATCCAAGGGAGTGTTTCTGTAGTTCAGTAAGGCCTTTTAGGGATCTTGACCTTTCTTGAGGAAATTCTCAATGGTGTGCACGGCTCTCTCGACTTCGCCATTTGATTGAGGGTACGTGGTGAGGACTTCAAGTGGTGTGTACGAAACCATACGTTCTGCTAAAATCTCTGAATGCTGAACTTACGTACTTATTTAATAAAATAATAGTAATAATAATTTAGAACTTTTATAGCGCATTTTCCATGTGTATATGATCAAATGCGCTTAACAAGCAGATGAAATTGGAATTTGGAAATGTTGGTTTTTTTGGCACGGTGTCTATTTTGGCCATGTTTTTACCAATGTTCTGGATTATTCAAAGGACACTACTCGCTCTAAACAGGTTCATTTCTACTCTACTCGTTTCTCAGTAGCTGGAAACTTCTATATAAAACAGGCGAGAACAAATCATCAATTACTTTCTTTTTGTAGAGTTGGTGCGAAAATGTAGAATGGTATCCCCCTTGAACTTCGTAAGCTAAGGAAAGCACCCTTTAAAAGTAAACTGATTCACCTGCTTTTGAAGATTCTTGAAACGGAGGAGATGAATGTTGACTTGTGCTATATTGACCTATATTAGCCTAGAATAGCTGTGCTAACTGCGGGCTACAAAGGACTTTTTTATGTCTAAATAAATAAAATCAATAAAATAAAGTCAAAAAAAAAAATAAAAATAAAATAAAGTCAAATCGTACAGACCTCCTTCACAATTGTTTCCAGTCCATCCTCTACGACAAGTGCAATTGTATCCACCAACCGAGTTTGTGCAGGTTCCTTCGTTCTTACAGGGTTTGCTTACGCATTCATTTACATCTGCCAAACGCAATAAGTATAATTACAATTTTTAAACCCAACTTTGTAGTTAACAGAACGACTTGTATAATGCTGATTTGAAACTTTCTTTGCAATGAAATACATTGTCATATTTTCTTTTTTTGTTATGGCTAATTAGCATTCTGACCAACTGTTATAAATTCAACTTTGTACCGTGTGTAAATCTGAACTGAACATGACAGAAAAACTGTTCAAACATGTCTTTTAAAATAAAAGACGTAGTGCCTTTTCTCAAAATTATGACCTGTAAAATTCACTGAAAAGAAACGGAACAAAATGAAGCGACGAAAGGGCAATCAATTATCTATTTCGACTGCAAATAAAAAACGTAAAGTTTTTGGAGCAAATCCAGTGCAGTTAGATTTGTGATGCCGCATAAGCTGCTACCTGTCTTGCAATCTTTGCCTGTGAATTCTTTGCGGCATGTACAGCTGTAGGAACCAATTGTATTGACACACGTTCCGCCGTTCTTGCATGGGTGTCCTGTGGTACATTCGTTGATGTCTAGTCAAAAATAAAAGTTTTTGTTAAGATGGCAGATAACAACGCACGATTAAAAAGCGCCATGGCTGACTAAAAACAAAACGGTGGAAAATGAGCGGAGAACGTAATGCACATCGCCAATTTACCACGTGGGCATTTTTTTGGCATTTATTCACAATTAATCTGCCGTTCACGATTATTATTATTATTATTTTTTTATTTATCTTCCTCACTAAAATATTAAGTGATAAAACGGGCCTGGATATTGGAGAACTGTTGTAGGTCAGTCAAGCCACTAAAAGGCAACCAAATCTCACAAACAATGAAGGGGAGCCAAATACATCAGTACCTCAAATTACGTCAAACCTTTCAAATAATCCAGACAAAGTCTGGGCCATCGTAACCATTTATCTAGACTTTCCTCCAAAGTTTATTAATAATTGCAATTTTAACCATCCGAGTTCATCGGTGACCGCCATTTTGGAAAATGCATGCTGTGGTACATGGGATTGATGTCGTTTCAGGGATCCCAGTTTTTGCAAGCTATAAATTTTCTCAACTGTTTTTGTTTTTTTCTTCTGGCTAAAAATTGCAGAAATGTGTATGGCATACGGCTGTAATTACACTTAAAGTATAATAAAAAAATCCAAGTACTGGGCTACAAGATTTTCCAAACAGACGAAAAACTGAAATAGATATTATTCAAGGCTGCACTATACATATATTACGAAAAGACCCGTGATTGTGATCGCAACACCAGACGACTTTGATGGCAGAAGAGGGTAACTAGAGATATGGAAATCTGTAGATCCGTAACGTTTCAATATAATCACTGAATCTGTCCATCCGTTAAACAAAAAATTCTGAACAAAAGAAATATGCAAAAGACCGGTAACAATAATGCTGATAGCTTACGTAGGATCTACAAGAGATCTAATCAGCCAAATGAAACAGAATATGACAAACGCAAGGCTGATACTACGTGAAAAACGTTGACTTTGCGAGACACCAGCACGACCGAAACTCGATAACGTAGGCTAGGGTTGTAATCGTGGGCAGCTGTTTCGCCCTTCTTGGGGCTCGTCAGCACGGCGTAACAAACTTAAATGACGCTAGCGTCAAGCCGACGCACATAAGATGCACAATTGACCCGTCCACGATATCAAGTTCCGTACCTTGGACTCTCTTGCCATCCGAATCACGCGTTGCCAAACCACGTGTCCCAGATTACAAGGAATTCAAAATGTCACAAGGAAAAAACAATCAGCAAAATTAGCTGTCACGTGGTCTTTTGATACTGACTTCTTGTAATTGTATTGCGTGGGTTTCTGCCAATGGAATACCTAAGTAACAACAAAAAATTTCCGACAAGCGGTGAGATCCATTCGGGAGTACTTTGCTCAAGGCTTGCATGGCTGTATCATCTGGAGTGGCTTTCTGGAACTCTGCATACTTCTCTGGTGTAATGGGAAGGTGCGCAGTAAGCTGAACTTCGATAACTTCAAGGTCTGGAATGAGAATTTCGGAAGTCTCTTGTAGGTATTATCTGCTCAACGCATCGGCGACAGAAAGTTCTGAACCTGGAAGATATTTTACCTTCAAGTCATATCGTTGCAGGGTCAACATCATCTTTTGCAGTATGAGTGGTGCTTGGTGCAAAGGCCTACTTAAAATGTGCTGCAATGGCTTGTGGTGCGACTCTAACTTGGGTTGGTCTTCCATAGATGAACTGCTGCGCTCCGTACACAATCGCAAGAGTTTCCTTTTCAATTTGATTATATCGCTCTTGTGTTGGGGTGAGCATCGCCAGAAATCGGTAACATTGAGCCTGCGAATGTCAAATCCGGCGGTCTCTATAACCTTGAGGCGAAGAAACCGAACGCCAAAATGTACTAAGAAAATGTGTCAAGAATGAGATATTTAATGGAATAATTCTCGAAGAATTAGCAAATGTAAAATGTGTATGCTAGACACGATAGACTCGTCTATTGCAAAACACATCGTAGACAAATGAAAGTGGAAACTTAAAATTTCATTTATCCTTTCGGAGGGTTTCTGCGAGCAGTTTTAACGCGAAAAATTACAAGGCGGAGAGGGAGAATTACCGACAGAGTCAAAACTCATAGTTTATAACCAGCGACAATCGTAAAACCGAATGCGATCGTAAAAATGTGTATACAGGAATGAAAAATATACATGTTAATATAACTCACCTTGTGTCTCACAACTCCATACGACTAATTTCGATGTTTCCTTTTTACTTTTGAAAACCACGAAAAAATGGGCTTCAGTGAACATCCCACGGCAATCCACGGTAAAATCCCAAAATTTGCCATCCTAGAGCTACGATATTTCGGCCGTCTGTGCTCCAATTTTACTCCAAAAGATATCATTTGAAAGATATTTTTCTCTTTTCTTACGTTAATGCAATATTTAAGACCAGTAGTTTCACCACTAAACACAAATTTGGTTTGGGTATGCTTCACTTTTGCTTCTCATCAGCCGTATGTGAGCCCATAGTCATTGTTTTTTCCTAGCGGTTATTACCATTTTGTTTTGCGGGAATTTTGATATTTGCAAGGGAAATTTTTTCCTTCTCTTTGTATATTGCCATGTCGGAAAGTTATACGTGGCGAGAAGAGTTAAAAGTGAATTTTCAACAAAAATTTCGGAAAATACTTGAGGGTGAAGTAACAAATCTTGAGGGTGATGTAAAAATGTTGAGGGTGTGATGGAAAGACAATGCAAACAAAACGGGGAACTCAGAGCACATCTGGACCGCCTTGAAGATAACTTAATTCCTATTAATTGCACGGATAGTTTGAAAAATAGAGGTCATCAACTCCATGAAGTAGGAAACCGGCAAAGAAACAGAAAAATAAAGGAACTAAAGACCAGAGCTGAAAGGGCCCTTTGGTTTTTAGAAACTTTTGGACTCACACTCGAGTCAATCTGAATGAAAGATGTCAATGGCAAATTAACTGAAATGGAATTTGGTTGAAATAATGACGGACTGTCTTTCCAGAAGCTTCCAGAGAATGAGAAGGACACTGTTAGAGCCCTTCTATACATTTTGGATACGTTTGGTGCGGGGGATGCAGCATATCATGAAATCTCAATGACAGATGATCAGTTTCCACGCAGTTACTTGATTAAGCAGTGCAGGAACAATTTAAACTCAATTTTTCACATTGCAAGAACACCAGCGAAACACCCAGGGGCCCAAATGTCACTTTTTAATGTTACTTTTTAATCATAATGACAAAAAAATGAGACTAAACCAAAGAAAGCAGAGCCACTCTTTTGAATACAATCAAATAACAAGAGCTACTGGCTAATGCCTCAGTCATTTTATTAACTAACAGATGAAAGCAAGTTGACCTGAAGTGGTTGTGTATTCTGTAATCACGTTGTTTTAAAAAATTTTATTATTAGCCAATTCAATTTTACAATATCTCCGAACTGCAAGCCCTCTTGCTAAAATATATTTTCAAATGGGACGCCGCAAAAGATGTGCTCCTAGTGTGAAAACGACTCGAGATTCTAAGCTCCTTACAGTAAACTCTACAGCAGTACTGGAAGAGGGCGAATAGTTACTAGTCCAGTGGCATTAATGAAAGTTGAGCAAAGCGTGCCCATCTTCGCCATAAAGAGCCAACTCTACCAGATTATGAAAGAAACATAGCAGACATGACTGCTGATGAAATCAAAACCAAACTGAAAGAAATGGGAATTACTACTTGAGTGAGAAAGCAAAAAACACTACAAGAACAGTATAGAGCTGTTTTACAGTCAGCTCAATTACACAGTTTGTTTGACAATTTATTGAACAAACACCAACTATTAGAAAGGTCAGACCTATGAGTTTCCATTCATTTCACAAACAAACAAATTAGGAAATGGAATCTTTAACATAATATTTTTTTGCTGTTGATGCAGGCTGGTCTGAGGCAAACGTTCTACTCTACATTAAACGCATTCTCTAAGTTGCATGGTTTTTTTGCCATTTTAACACATAGCTTCTCCAAGGGATATCAAGGAGCCTTGTAGAGTATCCATCTTTGTTAAAATGATGAACTGGGGACCATGACAACACGGACTTTATCTTAATAGGGAGTTCTATGGCAAATCCCTCTTCATGTTCGTACAAAGAAGTGAAGTCATTTTTTTGAAATAAAAAATGCCGTCGGTGTTCTGAAGTAGTTCCTTTGTCATGTGAAACAAAGCGCCAAACGACAGAGGAAAACGAATGAAGTTGTTTGTAGTCAACCAGGGGGGATTTTCTCGAAGACGCCATGTTGCCTCATCAGCATATATTTTTTTAGTGGCCCGCTGCCTCATGCGCGGGCTCAAATGTCCGCAATCTCTGGCGATGGGCTCTTGATGCATAGGCTAAGGGTTTTTTATCTTGCAAAAGGACTGCACCCAACACTTTGAAGCTAGCATCGACTGACAGAGTAAATGGCTTTTTAGGATCATAGTTTTCAAGTACCGGTGTTGACAAGGCGATCTGCTTGAGTTTCTGAAAGCTTGCATCTTGCTCTTGGTCCTAATGCCAGGCAATGTTCTTCTCAAGCGACTCTCTTAACGGGGCGCTTACTGTAGCCAGGTTGGGCATAAACGTTCCGAGATATTGATATATAAATCCAAGGAATGTCCTAAGTTCTCACGGGGGTTTCATTTCTTTTATTGCCCGTACCTTCTCAGGATCTGGTTTTAAGCCATCTTTACTTAGGACATGGCCAACTTAGGGGACTTCTTTTTGCCTGATTCGGCATTTCTTGGCGCTGAACTTGAGATTGACTTCTCTTGCTCGGTCAAACACTTGCTTTAGTCTGATGTCATGCTCATCTCCATCTCTTCCCCATATTAAGAGGTCGTCCACTATCACTTTCACACTTTCCACATCTGCAAACAGGTAAGACATGCAGTTCTGGAACACTTCAGGGGCTGACTTTAATCAAAACGGCAACCGTGTGAGGCGATATCTTCCAAATGGTGTGTTAAAAGTGGCATCTAGAACTCAAACAATTTGGCCTGAGGTATTCCAGTAACAACTTCTTCGCAACAACTTCTTCTATTGGATAGGATACATGACACTCATATTTAAATACTTGAAATGATATTATTAAAACGTTTTCGGTTTTTGTTTGTGATCTGTTTAGCACTTTAATTTTTGTACAGAACATCAAGGTCCGAAGGTGCCCAAAATTTGTAAAAATATCTTGATTAATAGTTCCTTTTTAGTCACACTTATAGCTTATAGTAAGTATAAATGTATTGTGCAAATCATTCCACAAAATATCCATACCTCCCCCACGGAAGGTCAATGAAAATTGCAAGGGGGAGTGGCGGGGGGGGGGGGGGGGGTGTCTTTTTAAAACCAAAACGTTTTGATTGAAATGTATGGAGTTTAATTGGAAATACCAGGGGGTCTGGCCATTGCAAACCAAAAAACCTTGCATGGGGGAGGTATGCATATTTTCTGGAACCACACATTAAAAAACACCAGGCTTTATGGTCATTACTTTTTTTGGTTACCCTCACACTACTTGCATTACCAATAATGTCTTCTTCTTAATGTTAAACTTCACTGTCCTCTTTGAGATACAACATCGCGTCACAGCTGAATTGATATGAAGGCAAACTCTTCAGTTATGACACAAGTACCAATAGGTTACTATAACCTAGTCTTCTTTGAGTAGTTTTACATTCACCTAAAAGTATCAGTAACAAACTTGGGCAAACTTTGTACAGTGGCAACTGTTCAGAGTTTTGCATCATATCAATACCAAATGTAAGGTGCTGGCTGCTAATAAATATAATAAAAATGATCATCGATGGACACGAAAAAAACATTCTAAGACAGAACACGCCACCTAAAGAAAATGCATTCCCCAAACCCTGCAACTGCAGAAAGCCAAACAAATGCCCTTTAAAAGAACAGTGTCTAGTCAAGGTAGTAGTGTACCAAGCCACTATCACCACTGCTGAAAGCACTGAGACATACGTCGGCTTCACCGCCACAGAGTTCAAGACGAGATCACCAGATGTCATTCAAACACGACATTGACATGTTTACTAATTTCCTAATGATCATTTCATCATTGATATTCAGTTCCCGTAGCAGAGCGAGAGTTGTTTAACCACGAAGAAACACTAATGTCACATCCATTTCTTCAAACAATCAAACCAAACCATTTTATCACGGTGTCTATTTTGGCCATGTTTTTACCAATGTTCTGGATTATTCAAGGACACTACTCGCTCTGAACAGGTTCATTCCTACTCTACTCGTTTCTCAGTAGCTGGAAACTTCAATATAAAACAGGCGAGAACAAATCATCAATTACTTTCTTTTTGTGGAGTTGGTGCGAAAATGTAGAATGGTATCCCCCTTGAACTTCGTAAGCTAAGGAAAGCATCCTTTAAACGTATACTGACTCACCTGCTTTTGAAGATTCTTGAAACGGAGGAGATGAATGTTGACTTGCGCTATATTGACCTAAACTGAAGTAACCCGCCTAGAATAGCTGTACTAACTGCGGGCTACAAAGACCTTTTTTAAGTGTAAATAAATAAAAAATAAAGTCAATAAAATAAAAACCAAAAAACTATTATAATAAAAATAAATTCCAATCGTACAGACCTCCTTCACAATTGATTCCCGTCCATCCTCTAGGACAAGTGCAATTGAATCCACCAACCGAGTTTGTGCAGGTTCCTTCGTTCTTATAGGGTTTGCTCACGCATTCATTTACATCTGCCAAACGCAAAAAGTATAATTACAACTTTTAAACCCAACTTTGTAGTTAACAGAACGACTTGTATAATGCTGATTTGAAACTTTCTTTGCAATGGAATACATTGTCATGTTTTCTTTTGTTGTTATGGCTAATTAGCATTCTGATCAACCTGTTATAAATTCAACTTTGTATTGTGTGTAAATCTGAACTGAAGATGACAGAAAAACTGTCCAAACATGTCTTTTTTGTGGTACATTCGTTGATGTCTAGTCAAAAATAAAAGTTGTTATTAAGATGGCAGACAACAACACACGATTAAAAAGCGCCATGGCTGACTAAAAACAAAACAGTGGAAAATGAGCGGAGAACGTAATGCACATCGTGGGCATTTTTGGCATTCATTCACAATTAATCTGCCTTTTACGATTATATATATGTTTATTATTTATCTTCCTCACTAAAATATTAAGTGATAAAACAGGCCTGGATATTGGAGAACTGTTGTAGGTCAGTCAAGCCACTAAAAGGCAACCAAATATCACAAACAGAATTAAGGGGAACCAGTAGCGGAAAAACATCAATGCCTCAAATTACGTTAATTCTATCAAATAATCTAGACAAAGTCTGGGCCATCGTAACCATTTTTCTAGATATTTCCTCCAAATTTTAATTGCAATTTTAACCCTCCGAGTTCACCGGTGACTGCCATTCTGGAAAATGCATGCAGTGGTACATGGGATTGATGCCGTTTCAGGCCTCCCGGTTGTTGCAAGCTATAAATTTTCTCAACCGTTTGTTTTGTTTCTTCTGGGCAAAAACTTGCAGAAATGTGTATGGCATACGGCTGTAATTACACTTAAAAAAGTAAAAGAAAAAAGTCCAAGTACTGGGCTACATGATTCTCCAAAAAGACGAAAAAACTGAAACAGATATTATTCAAGGCTGCACTATACATCTATTACGAAACGACCAGTGATGTGTTCGCAACACCAGACGACTTTGATAGCAGAAGAGCGTAACTAGAGATATGGAAATCTATAGATCCGTTTCAATATAATCAAATGAATCTGTCCATCCGTTAAACACAAAATTCTGAAGAAAAAAAAAAGAAATAAGCAAAAGACCGGTAACAATAATGCTGATAGCTTACAAGAGATCTAATCAGCCAAAAGAAACAGAATATGACAAATGCAAGGCTGATACTATGTGAAAAACGTTAACTTTGCGAGACACCAGCACGACCGAAACTCGATAAAGTAGGGTTGTAATCATGGACAGCTGTTTTGCCCTTCTTGGGACTCGTCAGCACGGCGTTACAAACTTAAATGACTTCATGCCGACGCAAATAAGATGCACAATTGACCCGTCCACGATATCAAGTTCCGTACCTTGAACTCTCTTGTCATCCAAACAATGCGTTGCCAAACCACGTGTCCCAGATAACAAGGAATTCAAAATGTCACGAGGAAAAAAGAATCCGCAAAATTAGCTGCCACGTGGTCTTTTGATACTGAATTTTTGTAATTGTATTGCGTAGGATTGCGCCAATGGAATACATAAGTAACAACAAAACATTTCCGACAAGCAGTGAGATCCACAATCAGAAGTTTATCGCAATGAAGATCCCGGAAACAACAATCCTCTGCAAATACAATATCCACCAATACGCTAAGATTTTACCGTCTGCATCTCAAATACTGGCAAAGGTATTTGAAAAATCCGCCAGTCCGTACACCTATTTATTCCATCCATGGAAGTCTAAATGTTTCTTTACGATGCAAACTCCTAGGTTACAGCAGGTGGAAACGAAAACATACAGCAGATGGACCTTTTTTATAATTGCGCACGACAAATTATTCTTATAAATGAGTGTCAACAATATTTTTTACGGGGGATTAAGAAATGAAATTGTGAGTGATCATCGCAGTTATGAACATAACTTTAAACAGTAGTGAAAATAAAGCCTGGAAAAAAATTCAAGCTTGTACGGGAGTTGTCGCGGGACCTCTGCGATACCGGTGCAGTGCTCTACCAACTGAGCCAACAAACCTACTGGTAACTGCTCATTTTCTTGGTTCGTAATAAGCCCGTGAGTGATCAATGAATGAGTGTGAATATATAAAAATCATATACTTGAACAGCGGATTAATAAATTAGTTATTTTATTGAATACAATTTTTACTTTAAAGTGAGATTAGTAAGCCTCATTAACATACTTACAAAGGAATATTCAAGCGTCCTCCATTATGAAAAAGGTCTATTCGGTTCGACCCCATTTTATTAGTCTGATCAGACCGGCTAATCAAACAAAGTTACAGAAAGAGAAACGCACAATTAAGAAAAAGGCGTGCCTCTAAATTTAACCAGTGCCCAGAAAACATCGAAATAACAACAAAAATGGAGGGAGATCGAGCGAGCCGGTAGGGAGGGAAGGTGGGGAGGGGGGTTAAAACTTTTTAATTTCCATAGCTCATTGCCCTTTCCAAGATGCATAGCGGCTGGCGGTGACCTCGCAAGGCAGTTGAATCTTCTGGAAAATGGTGATTGAGATTTACAGCATTTTACATATCTATGTGTATTTTGCGATAGATGTAGAGCAATTTGCCGAGGTATGCATGTAATGACACGAGTGGCTCCTTCAAAAGAAGTAGTGTGAAACAACATAGCTTGATATGCAATACAACCTGAGGAAATTTAAAAATTGCAACCAAAGCAATCTCATGAGTTGTTAGTTTTACAGCTCATGGAATATGTAGCATGTACTATTTTGCTTGTTAATTCTCATGAATTGACCATCTAGACCGAAATAAGTAGTCACCATCATCTTATTTGTACTTTATGAAACACTTAAGTCATAACATAGTAAAGGGAGACTGGTTTGGAAACCCGGCAAACTTCAAAGGAAAAGGTTATTGTTTACTTTTTTCGAGATCACGTGACTGTGACCGTGCACGGCCAGCTTTCAAGTTGGCGTCTACATGACGTTTTAGATTGATAATTAATCTCGAAAGCTCAGATATTATTCACACAAATGCCTGGCGACAACTGTGCTGTTTTCGGCTGTGGAACATCTCGTAGAATTAAAGGAATCGGGATATGGAAACTGCCCGCAGCTCCGAGGAACGCCGAGTACATGAAATGGAGAGGCGACTGGTTGAACGAACTCACTAAATCAAGAGAGATCGACAAAAACTTTGAAAATCAAATCAGCAATGACAAAGTATACACTTTCGAGAAACATTTTCGTGTGGAAGATATAGAAATATGTGAGTACCAATCAATCTTTGCCTTCCTTTAAATCCATCAATCGCAAAACCATGGCGACTCGACTGTCACCAATCACTAAACAATCAGCACAATTCGTTTGCATTCTGACATATTTCTTCTTCCTTTTCCGTTGTGTTTTATCGAGTCTGAAAAGATGACGAAAAAAAGGCCTAAGTTCGGTGCTTTACCTATCTTTAACATGCCTCAGAAGAGTCATCACGCGGAGAAACCACTCCCTCGTACTGCAAGATCAGTGGTGAAGGACCTGCCACTAGAGCCCGCCAATAAATGGTGTTAAAACAGTTTTATTGAGCTTTGTAAGAAAGTCCATTGGTTAAAATCGATTGTCGAATGGAATTTACAAGTTCTGGAAGACAGAATCATCTTGAAGAAAAGCAATCACCTTTTCTTGTTACCACAGATTGAACTGATGATCGATGATAGCCTTGGCTATACTATTTCGATCTTTGGATGGCACACGCCAGAGGATCATGATCTGTATGGCAACAATTTAAGATCCGTAACCAAAATAACGGTCTCCGATCTAGCTAAGGATTTGGAGAAAAGCTACGTTTTCCTAGAGTTCATTTAACAGAAAGATGTCACGATGTGTTGCCAAATGTCATCCCACAACTTCTAGGAGATCCACTGTTTGAGGATCCAGCCTCCTCCTTTCCTCATGAAGAATTTTGGAGGACCCGCGATTGCTCAGTTTTGCTGGAGGAGAAAGATCTACAGTGTGATAGCTGCTTCAGGTATTCCCATCGAGAAGAAATAGCACAAAGTGTAAAGAAGAAGCTTGATCAACCAGCACACATTAATTCTCCAATTTCTCAAACACCACCCAGCAGGATTAAATTGACACTCCAGATGCAAAAGCTGAAGTGTGCTGATCTAGAAAGGCGACTAAAGGAAATGCAGACTGCAATTCAAAAGTCAAGCATTGAAGTTGACCATGAACTTAGTAAAGACATTGAAACCATATTTGGACAGTCTGAAAATGTCACCCCATTCATGAGCCTCTTTTGGCAGCAGCAGAAGAAGCTCTTTTCTAGTACCAAAACTGGAGTCAGATATTATCCCATGCTCATTCGGCACTGCTTATCTCTTGCAGCCAAATCGTCATCCTGTTATGAGGAGTTAAGAAACAGCAACATCCTGGTATTGCCAAGCCAGAGGACACTAAGAGATTACAATTAACTTTATCCGGCTAAAAAGAGGATTCCAAGATCATGTAGTGAAGGAGGTACATAGTTTGACTAACATGTACTTTGATGTGCAACGTTATGTTGTATTATTGTTCGATGAAATGAAAATCAAGTCCAACCTGGTATTTGACAAGGTTACCGGTGAGTTGATTGGCTATGTGGATCTCGGCGACCCTGAAGTGGACTATGCAACTCTGGGTAAGATTGACCAGGTGGCAACTCATGCCGTAGTGTTTCTTGTCAGAGGTGTATGCACAGAGCTAAAATTCAGCCTTGCACACTTTGCGACTAATGGAGTCACTGCTGGTCAGCTGATGCCTTTGTTCTGGGAAGCTGTAGCTGTGTTGGAGATGAGTTGCAACCTCTCGGTCATTGCAGCCACATCTGATGGAGCATCACCCAACAGAAGATTTTATCGGATGCACAGGGCCCTTGGTGGCAATTCAGGCAAAGATGTATCTCATCGCACCGTCAATTTATATACTCCACACAGATTCATCTATTTCTTCGCTGATATTTCCCACCTGTTAAAAACTGCAAGAAACTGCCTGTATCTTCAGGATCTGGCTCATGTACCAGGTAAACCCAAGACTTGTGTGTTTGTGAGTACAGCTGTACTAGAGAAATTAAAATATGTGCAAGTTGAACATGGTTTGTATCTATGATATTTA
>JAEMWC010000610.1:0-57500 GCA_016490735.1 Pachyseris speciosa | reverse complement strand
GTATCGAGCACTGTGCTACGGAATAATCGAAACATAGTTTTCCTATATATATATATATATATATATATATATATATATATATATATATATATATATACAAATATAAGACTTTCCTTCTTATATTTGCACTCCTAAGATTCCACTTTATTCGTTTATATATATAAAATACGACAAATTCAAATACGACATTGACCTGTTTTCTAATTTTCTAATGATCATTTCATCAATGATATTCAGTTCCCGTAGCAAAGCAAGAGTTGTTTAACCACGAAGGAACATAAATGTCACAAACATTTCTTCAAACAATAAAGCCAAAACTTTTTATCACGGTGTCATGTTTTTACCAATGTTCTGGATTATTCTAAGGACACTACTCGCTCTGAACAGGTTCATTCCTACTCTACTCGTTTCTCAGTAGCAGGAAACTTCTGTATAAAACAGGCCAGAACAAATCATCAATTACTTTCTTTTTGTAGAGTTGGTGCGAAAATGTAGAATGGTACCCCCCTTGAACTTCGTTAGCTAAGGAAAGCACCCTTTAAACGTAAACTGACCCACCTGCTTTTGAAGATTCTTGAAACCGAGGAGATGGATGTTGACTTGCGCTGTATTAACCTATATTGAGCCCGCCTAGAAAAGCTGTGCTAACTGCGGGCTACAAAGGCCTTTTTTATGTCTAAATAAATAAAGTCAATAAAATAAAAATAAAGTCAAATCGTACAGACCTCCTTCACAATTGTTTCCAGTCCATCTTCTAGGACAAGTGCAAATGTATCCACCAACCGAGTTTGTGCAGGTTCCTTCGTTCTTACAGGGTTTGCTCACGCATTCATTTACATCTGACAAACGCAATAAGTATAATTATTTCATGATTAACACATTTTCTTTAGTTATTCAACAACCTTTATTTAACTTACAACCCTGTTGAATATTAACAAACTGAAAGTCCGGGGAGAGCTTGATAATGTAGCAGGGAAGAGCGGGCCTGCTGAATTGAATTTGATTGTAAATGAGGGATTTGTCTGTATAAATCCCTCGTTTCAGGGATTTATCTGTATAAATCCCGCTTTTCAGGGATTTATACAAATAAATTCCTGAAGCGAAGGATTTAGTAGAATTTCTACAAATTAATCCCTCCTTAATTATTTACTTTCCAATTACTGAACTGAACTTTGCTTTTCCTGGGTAAATCAAATTCTTCCTTTTGACAAATTTCGGCCTCAATTTTCGACAAGAATGTCATCTGCAAATATACTTCACTACAAACAATATAGAGAGAAAATACATGTTTCTTTTCAATAAAGTTTCTCGTCTTTCGAGATTATAAAAGGTACACTGGTTTTGTTTCAGGAATTCCAGCCTCATCACAACCCTAAGAAAATTGACAAGTGGTTTCTTCATCTAGCTCGACTGCGACTTCCATGGGTCCGTCCGTCCATCCTGGATGCTTTCCTCAGTCACTACTTGCTTTAATTCTTCCGCACACAAATTTCGTGAGGCAGGACATCACTGCCTACTACGCCGTCTAAAATAGAATCAATACTAACATTGTAACGTAATATTTCTTCCGAAAAAACTATTTTGAGTAAGAAAAGGCTCCTCGTCACTATACGTGCCGTCCATAATGATAGCACAAAAACAGGGAAATGAGTCGTTGGAAGACCAGCATTCGAACAAATATACCGAAAACCTAGTAAACAAGAACCAAAACAAAATATCAAACAATAGAACACATAAACAAAGAAACAAAGAAAATGCAATGCTAAGTCCCTTGTGGACTCTTCAAAATATCAAACAATAGAAAACATAAACAAAGAAACAAAGAAAATGCAATGCTAAGTCCCTTGTGGACTCATCAAAATATCAAACAATGGAACAAAGAAACAAAGAAAATGCAATGCTAAGTCCCTTGTGGACTCGCCAAAATATCAAACAATAGAACATATAAACAAAGAAACAAAGAAAATGCAATGCTAAGTCCGTTGTGAACTCATCAAAATATCAAACAATGGAACAAAGAAACAAAGAAACAAAGAAAATGCAGTGCTAAGTCCCTTGTGGACTCATCAAAATATCAAACTAGAACAAAGAAACAAAGAAACAAAGAAAATGCAATGCTATGTCCCTTGTGGACTCACCAAAATATCAAACACTAGAAAACATAAACAAAGAAAAAAAGAAAATGCAATGCTAAGTCCCTTGTGGACTCGCCAAAATATCAAACAATAGAACAAAGAAACAAAGAAACAAAGAAAATGCAATGCTATGTCCCTTCTGGACTCACCAAAATATCAAACAATAGAACACATAAACAAAGAAACAAAGAAAATGCAATGCTAAGTCCCTTGTGGACTCACCAAAATATCAAACAATAGAACAAAGAAACAAAGAAAATACAATGCTATGTCCCTTGTGGACTCACCAAAATATCAAACAATAGAACACATAAACAAAGAAACAAAGAAAATGCAATGCTAAGTCCCTTGTGGACTCATCAAAATATCAAACAATAGAACAAAGAAACAAAGAAAATGCAATGCTAAGTCCTTTGCGGACTCGCCAAAATATCAAACAATAGAACATAAACAAAGAAACAAAGAAAATGCAATGCTAAGTCCCTTGTGGACTCTTCAAAATATCAAACAATAGAACACATAAACAAAGAAACAAAGAAAATGCAATGCTATGTCCCTTGTGGACACACCAAAATATCAAACAATTGAACAAAGAAACAAAGAAAATCCAATGCTAAGTCCCTTGTGGACTCTTTAAAATATCAAACAATAGAACACATAAACAAACAAACAAAGAAAATGCAATGCTATGTCCCTTGTGGACTCATCAAAATATCAAACAATAGAACAAAGAAACAAAGAAAATGCAATGCTAAGTCCCTTGTGGACTCACCAAAATATCAAACAATAAAACACATAAACAAAGAAACAAAGAAAATGCAATGCTAAGTCCCTTGTGGACTCTTCAAAATATCAAACAATAAAACACATAAACAAAGAAACAAAGAAAATGCAATGCTAAGTCCCTTGTGGACTCACCAAAATATCAAACAATAAAACACATAAACAAAGAAACAAAGAAAATGCAATGCTAAGTCCCTTGTGGACTCTTCAAAATATCAAACAATAGAACGCATAAACAAAGAAAGAAAGAAAATGCAATGCTATGTCCCTTGTGGACTCATCAAAATATCAAACAATAGAACACATAAACAAAGAAACAAAGAAAATGCAATGCTATGTCCCTTGTGGACTTTTCAAAATATCAAACAATAGAACAAAGAAATAAAGAAAATGCAATGCTAAGTCCCTTGTGGACTCACCAAAATATCAAACAATAAAACACATAAACAAAGAAACAAAGAAAATGCAATGCTATGTCCCTTGTGGACTCATCAAAATATCAAACAATAGAACAAAGAAGCAAAGAAAATGCAATCCCTCACAAAATGAGGCACTATCTTTTTACTATCTTATGGCTAGTTAATGCAACTAATTACAAGCTATCTCTTATCTAGTTTATTCCTATCTTCAAGCCCTGTTAGGCACTATTAACTTATTACTACCTTAATATGCAATGCTAAGTCCCTTGTGGACTCTTCAAAATATCAAACAATAGAACACATAATCAAAGAAACAAAGAAAAAGCAATGCTAAGTCCCTTGTGGACTCACCAAAATATCAAACAATAAAACACATAAACAAAGAAAGAAAGAAAATGCAATGCTAAGTCCCTTGTGGACTCTTCAAAATATCAAACAATAGAACACATAAACAAAGAAACAAAGAAAATGCAATGCTAAGTCCCTTGTGGACTCACCAAAATATCAAACAATAAAACACATAAACGAAGAAACAAAGAAAATGCAATGCTAAGTCCCTTGTGGACTCTTCAAAATATCAAACAATAGAACGCATAAACAAAGAAACAAAGAAAATGCAATGCTATGTCCCTTGTGGACACATCAAAATATCAAACAATAGAACACATAAACAAAGAAACAAAGAAAATGCAATGCTATGTCCCTTGTGGACTCATCAAAATATCAAACAATAGAACAAAAAAAACAAAGAAAATGCAATGCTAAGTCCCTTGTGGACTCACCAAAATATCAAACAATAAAACACATAAACAAAGAAACAAAGAAAATGCAATGCTATGTCCCTTGTGGACTCATCAAAATATCAAACAATAGAACAAAGAAACAAAGAAAATGCAATCCCTCACAAAATGAGGCACTATCTTTTTACTATCTTATGGCTAGTTAATGCAACTAATTACAAGCTATCTCTTATCTAGTTTATTCCTATCTTCAAGCCCTGTTTAGCCACTATTAACTTATTACTACAGTGTACCTTAATCCTATCTTATTCTTAACTAATTTCTAGTTATTTGGAACCATGAAGATAGGCTATCTTAATACTATCCGAAAAATTAGATCGTCCATGTTGATGGAAAAGTTAGTTTTTAGATACAAATAAGATAGAG
Organism: Pachyseris speciosa; assembly: GCA_016490735.1. NCBI lineage: Eukaryota > Metazoa > Cnidaria > Anthozoa > Scleractinia > Pachyseridae > Pachyseris > Pachyseris speciosa. Next base: position 52,997 of record JAEMWC010000610.1, on the reverse strand, counting down.
TAAAAATAGATAAAAAGTTAGTTTTCAGATAGATCTTAATTACAGATGAGATCGTTGACATAGTTAAAGACTAGTTTTTAGATAGGCATAAACTAGATCTATTGACACGAGAAATAGTACATAGATAGCAATCAACTAGGCATAAATTAGTTAAAAGATAGTGATTGGATAGCTATGAAATAGATGCCTGGTAACTAAAAAGTAGTGTTTGGATAGCAATTAACTAGAACTCTGATAGCTAAAAAGTAGTGATTGGATAGCAATTAACTAGATGTCTGATAGCTATAAAGTAGTGTTTGGATAGCATTTAACTAGATGTCTGATAGCTAAAAAGTAGTGTTTGGATAGCAATTAACTAGAACTCTGGCAGCTAAAAAGTAGCGATTGGATAGCAATTAACTAGATGTCTGATAGCTAGCAAGTAGTGTTTGGATAGCAATAATTAACTAGATGTCTCATAGCTAATTAGTAGTGATTGGATAGAAATTAACTAGACGTCTAATAACTAAGAAGACATCATGGCACTTTGAAGCACCACAGCAAGTAGGAGAAAAAAATTGCATTGGTCATGCCATATGAAAGGTTTTATTTTGTCTTCCAAAATATGACGTTTAAAAATTACAAGCTCAGCGAATCACATATTTAAAGCTCGACACATCAAACATGGATGTTTATAATGATAACTCAGATAGAAAAATAATTATATTTTTAATCAGGACTCAGCTGCAGTCTGTGCTATTTCCTTTAACTTTGCTTTCTCTTTCTCTTGCCTTTTTTTCCTTTGCTCTGAAATGAGGAAAATGATCAACTTAATATTTTTTCAGTGATAAAACATTTTATAATTAATATACACGTAGCATGCAGTGTGCCTTGATTTTTGTGAATTAAAGAATATAATGCTGCTTACATGTAGGATCTGTACATGGTACATTAGCCAATTGCTAGTAGATAATTACAGTTACCTGGGCCTTATCATAATATTAATATAGATGGGCTAATTAATTAAAAGGCAGATTTAGCAAAGACAATGCAACGTCAAATGTCAGAATGCAATAGCCCAATTGGAAACGACTGAACGCTACTTCCTGTGCTCATTTTGCCATTGGTCAAGTCAGTTTTTTTCAAATCATGCAATGAAATGTTTGCTCCAAGTTTTACGTACACAATATCAGGTTATGTTAATTAAATGGGCCCTGTCATGCAGTTTGCAGCTGATCAACCCCTTTGTTGCCTAGTATCCGACCACAAAAATAACAAGATAATTAAACCTAACATTTTCAGTGATTCAAGGAAAACATCCTTGGACAAGAAAAAGTTTGGGAAGGTATATAATTGGGTTTTAAAGAGAGAGAAGCCGTTGAAACAGACCAACAAAATCGCTTCAAATCGACCCAGAAACCAGATACAGTGTAGGACACAAACGAAACTACAAAGGAGCTAGTTCAGGCGAGAAAAACTTAAAAAAAAAAATTAAAAATAAAAATAAATGAAAAACAATTCCTAATTTTGCCTTCAAATTCGATACTTTTTCCCCATACAAACCCTTGTAATTTTGCTATTTCGCAAAGGTCATATTACGTGACGCGCACCTCTGTTTATGACACAAAGGTCACGAAAGCTGGCACTACCTGTTATTAGCCATGAAAATTTTACTCAGAAAGGCGCCTTCTGCAAGTGTTTCTCAATAGTTAAAAGCCCACCGAACTTTCAATTTAAAAACTTAAATGTTGGGCTTCCTTTCGGAATACTTCGGTTGAGGGAAATTAATAACCATATCGCTTAAAGGTCCATTATCACCCTTGAACGAGTCTCTGTAAATCCTCCTTGAACCTCACTTTTGACATAAAACAACGCTGCGAAGTTACCGCTACCGACTACTGCCACACTGACTCTTTTGACTTCCCAAAATAATACAAGGAAAATGAAGAATAAAGAGAGAACATATTTACGGCCATAAATTTGGAGATTTGTTCACGATGCGATAAAACAAGGGCTTCGAAGTCTGAGTAATTTCGTGTTACACGAAATTCCAGAATGAACGACCGGCCGGATACTGAGTAACATATCTGTACCGATTCAAAGGCTTCATGACCGTGCATTCAGTTTCTACTGTGTAATTTACAAGTCACGGCCTCTTATAATTTAAGAATTTATCCTGTTTTCAATGTTAGAGTTTGCACTGACCACCAAAAATGGCTTGCCTTCTTCTAATCGTACCAGCTGATAAATCCATGGTGATGCCTTCATTTAGTTGCCATTTCCTTTACGACGCTAATGCTGTCCAATTCATACTTCCACTGAACCACTAGAAGAAACATCTTCGTGAAAGAAAAAATAAAATCGTTCGCATTATCGACCAACCGAAAATATCAATTCAAAGATGGGCGCCAACAGAGAATGAATAGAAGTTCTTTGTTCGGTAAAGCCCTGGTCAAACGGCGCATGATAGTCGATGATAGTTGATTCTCTCCAAACTATCATCAACTATCACCAACTATCATTCACATGGTCAAACGGCGCATGATAGTCGATGATAGTTGATGATAGTTCACCGGCAGTCGCGCGAGCAAAGGTCATGCGAGCAGCTAGTTCCAGGCTCTTTCCGCGAAAAATGTGAGCACTAAAATGGCTTCGCGAGAGACAAACTTGTAGAAGTATGAATTTATCGCGACGAAAGAGGGCCGCAGCTTGCTTAATAGTAATCGATTTGTTGGAGGGATGCGGTGTCTCTTCTAATTCTTGCGAGTTGGCACTTTCTTCAGAAGATATCTTCTCTATGTTATCTTGGTCTTCAATATTTTCGTTGTCATGATTATCATCTTGGATATAAACACGTATTTCTGAAGCTGCAGCTGAGCCTCGCGAGGAACTTTTGGCGGCCATTTTAAACGAGCCCGCCGATTTTCGGGGAAAACAGCTGACCAAAAACTATCATGAACTATCATACGCGTGGTCAAACGAGAAAAACTATCATCGACTATCATGAAGAATTTGAGCAAGCTCAAAATGAATGATAGTTGATGATAGTCGATGATAGTGCATGATAGTTGGTGGTCAAACGGAAGCGCGCGCTTCAACTATCATCGACTACCATCAACTATCATCGACTATCATGTGCCGTTTGACCAGGGCTTAAAAGCACGAGGATAGTCACGTGAAAATCAACACGCTATCATTGGCTGTTGCTGTGTAAAATCCGCTGGATTGCCAGATTGCGGTGCACAGAAACACACAAAACATGGCCGCTTTCTTCGGGTTCGTCCGATAATGTTTCTCAAGTCATATTTGCCTCTTTTCCACTGAATTTTTGCAATCTTGGGGATATATGAATCAAATTTCTGGCGGAGATTTTGACGAAAACAAATTTTATGAAGAGATTCGTCTTCAGCTGAGGATAAAAACATGCTTTAGATGATCCATTTGTCGTCGAACGTTGTTGAGGAAACAAAGAGTGATTGAGTCAAATATCACGGAGTAGGTGAGAAAAATCCGTCACTTAACTCTCGCTTTTACGTTCATTTCGTTTCAAAGGGTGTTGAGCAATTCTTCTCATTTACGTGAGTCTGAAATTGCTATACTTAGCAAGAAAGGAAACTGGGAAAAACTGTGGATGTTTTTTCGATGTCAGTAGTAATGGAGTACAGCGCATTATGTGCAAAATGCAAGCGTGTCACACTGATGTATGGCTTCATTGGGACATATGTTAAAGTTGCTGAAGGTTGCAAGGAGAGATGTGCAGGAGAGAATCGGCAGTGCAGTGAAAATGATGTGCCAGCTACTGGCAATTATCGAGATTCAGGATAAGCACCCTGAACAGCCTTGTATGTATTAATCATGTTTTAAAACACATTTGTTCGAGTGAAACCTGCATGGCAATCAATACCATACAAGAGAAATGTGTCTGTGTAGATGTTTCTTCAGGAACTTTGCCATCTCCCTAATAGTGATGAAAGGGACTGAGCTTTTGTGGCTTGACTCATCAAGAAGAAGTTGTATGATATAATTTTGTAGTAGGAATAACCCATAACATGAGTTTTCAGATAGGCCATAAGTGACAACCCTAGGATCAGGAAAGTTAGTTATGCATTCAATGCATCAAGAAATATTGGTCCATGACATTGTAGTTAATTGCAATAGCTGTGAAGTGTTTTATACTGGATTTTATAAGGAATTTGCATTTTTTTTTTTCTTTTCAATCTGACACATAATGTAAATTCATTTCCAGCTACCTACTTGCTTTATTGGCATCTGCATGTTCCAGGTTTTTGGTATATTAGAACTAAATGTACACTAGCTGTAGCAGTTTTAAATAATTATATAGCTACAGTGTATGTAACTGATATTACCAGTTATTATACAAGATTGATAGTACACAAATATTTCACTATCTTTGACAAAGTTATAACTTTTGAATAGGTTATCAACATGCTATATACAATGAAAAGTTTTGAGCAGCTAGCTCTTTCATTATTATCACTGCCTTTGACAAAGATGGCTTTTGGGTGGGCTATCAAAGTGGTAGGCGAATGTTGGATAGTTTTGGATAGGCTATATCATTTCACTATCTATGACAAAGATAGCTTTTGCGAATTGCTAGGTGAATGTTGGATCGTTTTCAGATAGGCTATCTTTTTACTATCTGTGACAAAGATAGCTTTTGGGTAGGTTATAAAAGTGCTAGGCGTATGTTGAATAGTTTTTGGATAGGCTATCTTTTCACTGTCTGACTAAGATAGCTTTTGGGTAGGTTATCAAAGTGTTAGGCGAATGTTGGACAGTTTTCAGATAGACTATCTTTTTACTATCTACAGTAAAGATAGGTTTCCGATAGGATAGAGTTTTGGTGTGCAATAGTAAGATAGTCTTCAGATAGCCTAGTTCAAACTACACGGCAGACAAGTTAGTGGATAGATAGGCTATCTTTTGACTATCTGCATTGGAAGCTAGGTTTTAGACAGTCTATCTACTTGCTAACTGTCTGATAGATAGATATCAGTTAGCTTTAAGCTAGGTAAAAAGATAACTATCCACTATCTACAAAACCCCTCAGATAGTAAAAAATTAGTGATTTTCATCAGTCAACTAGGAATAAGATAGTGGCAACTAGCATCAAGTTAGTAATAAACTAGTAATAAGATATGATCATTTTTGTGAGGGATGCTAAGTCCCTTGTGGATTCACCAAAATATCAAACAATAAAACACATAAACAAAGAAACAAAGAAAATGCAATGCTATGTCCCTTGTGGACTCACCAAAATATCAAACAATAAAACACATAAACAAAGAAACAAAGAAAATGCAATGCTAAGTCTCTTGTGGACTCATCAAAATATCAAACAATAGAACACATAAACAAAGAAACAAAGAAAATGCAATGCTAAGTCCCTTGTGGACTCGCCAAAATATCAAACAATGGAACAAAGAAACAAAGAAAATGCAATGCTAAGTCCCTTGTGGACTCACCAAAATATCAAACAATAGAACACATAAAGAAACAAAGAAAATGCAATGCTATGTCCCTTGTGGACTCATCAAAATATCAAACAATAGAACAAAGAAACAAAGAAAATGCAATGCTAAGTCCCTTGTGGACTCACCGAAATATCAAACAATAAAACACATAAACAAAGAAACAAAGAAAATGCAATGCTATGTCCCTTGTGGACTCACCAAAATATCAAACAATAAAACACATAAACAAAGAAACAAAGAAAATGCAATGCTAAGTCCCTTGTGGACTCACCAAAATATCAAACAATAAAACACATAAACAAAGAAACAAAGAAAATGCAATGCTAAGTCCTTTGTGAACTCTTCAAAATATCAAACAATAGAACACATAAACAAAGAAACAAAGAAAATGCAATGCTAAGTCCCTTGTGGACTCACCAAAATATCAAACAATAAAACACATAAACAAAGAAACAAAGAAAATGCAATGCTATGTCCCTTGTGGACTCACCAAAATATCAAACAATAAAACACATAAACAAAGAAACAAAGAAAATGCAATGCTAAGTCCCTTTTACCAAAATGTCAAACAATAGAACACATAAACAAAGAAACAAAGAAAATGCAATGCTATTTCCCTTGTGGACTCACCAAAATATCAAAGTACAAAGAAGTCTAGCGCTGGTCACGGAGGAATTCGCATGATGTTTTCACATTCCTGTGACAAACGCACACATCAGGTTGCTTTCATTGTATCTGCTTTGATCCGACAAAGGTGGGACCGTACTAATTAGTCGGTGATTGGCCCCCTGAACAAAGGATCGTTATATAAAGATCTCTCATGAATAATGTCATGAAATAAGTCAGATAAATACCTCGAGCGTCGGTATTAATCCATATGCAAACCCCGGGATGTATATGGATTAATACCTCCGTTCTCGGTATTTATCTCTTACTTACACTTTTGAAACCCAACTTTGTAATTAACAAAAGGACCTGTATCATGCTAATTTGAAACTTTCTTTGCAATGGAATACATTGTCATGTTTTCTTTTGTTGTTGTGGCTAATTAGCATTCTGACCAACCGGTTATAAATTCAACTTTGTACTGTGTGTAAATCTGAACTGAAGATGACAGAAAAACTGTCCAAACATGTCTTTTAAAATCAAAAAAGTTGTGATGCCGCTTAAGCTGTTACCTGTCTTGCAATCTTTGCCTGTGAATTCTTTGGGGCATGTACAGTTGTAGGAACCAACTGTATTGACACACGTTCCGCCGTTCTTGCATGGGTGTCCTGTGGTACATTCGTTGATGTCTAGTCAAAAATAAAAGTTGTTATTAAGATGGCAGATAACAACGCACGATTAAAAAGCGCCATGGCTGACTAAAAGCTAAACAGAGGAAAATGAGCGGAGAAAGTAATGCACATCGCCAATTTACCACGTGGGCATTTTTGGCATTCATTCACAATTAATCTGCCGTTTATGATTATACCTTTCTTATTTATCTTCCTCACTAAAATATTATAAGTGATGAAACAGGCCTGGATATTGGAGAAATGCTAAATGAAAATTTTTATTTTTGTTCTGAGTGCTCTGATTGTGAAACTATATTTTTATCAGTCAGACGTTTCGGATATTGGAAAACTGTTGTAGGTCAGTCAAGCCACTAAAAGGCAACCAAATCCCACAAACAGAATTAAGGGGAACCAGTAGCGTAAATACATCAGTACTTCAAATTACGTCAAATCTCTCAAATAATCCGGACAAAGTCTGGGCTATCGTAACCATTTTTCTAGAATTTCCTCCAAATTTTAATTGCATTTTTAACCCTCCGAGTTCACCGGTGGCCGCCATTTTGGAAAATGCACGCAGTGGTACATGGGATTAGTGCCGTTTCAGGGCTCCCAATTGTTGCAAGCTATAAATTTTATCAACTGTTTGTTTTGTTTCTTCTTGCTAAAACTTGCAGAAATGTGTATGGCATACGGCTGTAATTACACTTAAAAAAGTAAAAGAAAAAATCCAAGTACTGGGCTACATGATTCTCCAAAAAGACGAAAAAACTGAAACAGATATTATTCAAGGCTGCACTATACATCTATTACGAAACGACCAGTGATGTGTTCGCAACACCAGACGACTTTGATGGCAGAAGAGCGTAACTAGAGATATGGAAACCTGTAGATCCGTAACGTTTCAATATAATCACTGCATCTGTCCATCCGTTAAACGCAAAATTCTGACAAAAAGAAATAAGCAAAGGACCGCCAACAATAATGCTGATAGCTTACGTAGGATCTACAAGAGTTCTAATCAGCCAACAGAAACAGAATATGAGAAATGCAAGGCTGATACTACGTAAAAAACGTTGACTTTGTGAGACAACAGCAAGACCGAAACTCGATAAAGTAGGATTGTAATCGTGGACAGCTGTTTCGCCCTTCTTGGGACTCGTCAGCACGGCGTAACAAACTTAAATGACTTCATGCCGACGCAGATAAGATGCACAATTGACCCGTCCATGATATCAAGTTCCGTACCTTAGACTCTCTTGTCATCCGAATCACGCGTTGCCAAACCACGTGTCCCAGATAACAGGGAATTCAAAATGTCACGAGGAAAAAAGAATCCGCAAAATTAGCTGTCACGTGGTTTTTTGATACTGACTTCTTGTAATTGTATTGCGTGGGTTTGTGCCAATGGAACACCCAAGTAACAACAAAACATTTCCGACAAGCGGTGAGATCCACAATCAAAAGTTTATCGCAATGAAGATTCCGGAAACAACTATCCTCTGAAAATACGATATCCACCAATACGCTAAGATTTCACCGTCTGCATCTCAAATACTGGCGTACAGCTATTTACTCCATCCATGGAAGTCTACTTTTAAGTGAGATTAGTAAGCCTCATTAACATACTTACAAAGGAATATTCAAGCGTCCTCCTTTATGAAAAAGGTCTATTCGGTTCGACCCAGTTTTATTAGCCTGATCAGACCGACTAATCAAACAAAGTTACAGAAAGAGAAACTTACAATTAAGAAAAAGGCTTGCATCTAAATTTAACCAGTGCCCAGAAAACATCAAAATAACAACAAAAGTGGAGGGAGATCCGGCGAGCCAGTAGGGAGGGAGGGGGTGGGGGAGTAAAACTTCGTCATTTCCATAGCTCATTGCCCTTTCCAAGATGCATAGCGGCTGGCGGTGGCGCAAGGCAGTTGAATGTTCTGGAAAATGGTGATTTAGATCTACAGCACTTTACATACTCAAGCAGTTTAAGGCCTGGGTCAGGGGCGTTTATTAGAGGAAACGGTTTTTTGTGATAAAACAGCCCAGAGGAATGACACTGAAATGAAATTCGGCACATGGGTAGTTCTCATCATCCTTAACATTTTCACGTGAAATAAACGTTATCATAGATCACGTGACGTGTCATGTGACCATTTCTTTGAAATCATCACTTATTTGAAGAGCAGGTGACTTTTGTAGGATATAATATCGAATAAAAACGCTTTTCTTATGCGTATTAATTATTTCCAGCGTCTCACGTTTGGAGTGACCGTCCATCGTTCTCAACAAAAAAGTTGTGAGGGCAAAGGTCATTTTTCGTCCCAGAATTCAACCTTTAGCTGTTGATAATTTAAAAACTCGTGAACAATAAAAAACAATCAAAAACAATCAAACTCGTGAACAATCACTCCAAGCGTAAAAAGTTAGATATGTTGGATTTATATTTAAAACGCTGATTTATTTATCTGTAAACTTAAAATCCGCCACCGCATCGCCGATTTAAGAATTTTTTAAATTTTGATCACGTGACTGATCACGTGATCAAATTTATACGTTAAGGCAAACAAGGACAACAAGATATATCGTTAGGGAAAGTTTCATCCGGTTCTAGGCAATCTGGAAGAAGATTCAACCATATTTATGGACATATTTCTAAACCCAGGCCTTAAACTGCTTGAGTATCTTTGTGTATTTTGTGATAGATGTAGAACAATTTGCAGAGCTATGCGTGTAATGACACGACTGTCTCCTTTAAAGGAAGTAGTTTCAAACAACATAGCTTGATATGCAATACAACCGGAGGAAACGAAAACTTTAAAAACTGCAACCAAAGCAATCTTATGAATTCTTAGTTTTACAGCTCATGAAATATGTAGCATGTACAATTTTGCTTGTTAATTCTCATGATTTGGCTGTCTAGACCCAGATAAATAGTCGCCACCATCTTATTTGTACTTTATGAAACACTTAAGTCATAATAATGAAGGAAATAGAGTACTAACGGGATGACGTCACAAAGACTAAATTAGTGAATTATGGGATATTTCTGACAGTTGGAAATCCAGATATCAGCACCGTTATGCTCTGCTGACTCCATACAAATCCTTCTAATTTTACTTAGTTGATAAGGTTATGAACCAAATGAAATTTAGAAGAATTTGTAGGGAGTCAGCAGAACATAACGGTGCCAATATCTCAGAGCCAATTTGCCTTTAAACGCTGATTATTGGCAAATTAGCATTTTCCTCTTGCTCTTTCTGAAAATCTCAACAAATCCCATAATTTCAAAAATTCTAATATTTGTGACGTCTCACTTTACCAGTTTATAATCAAGAAGATTATATGTAGTAATTTTGAAAAGAAAAAGATCTCCAGACTAGCATAATGAGAAATATATATGAGGAATAGTAAAGGGAATATAAATGTTAATGTTAAGGATTATTTGGTAAATTTGATCGTAAGTTACACAACCCGCCTCGACTGGCTAGCTTTGCTACATGCGGGTTGTGTATTTTTCTAAATTGTATATTTTAAATTATTGAAATAAAGTGATGATGATGATGATGATGATCATGATGATGATGACGATGATGATGATGGTGGTGGTGGTGGTGTTGGTTACTGCAATAACATTTTTTTCGCCCAATTATAATGAGTTGTCACCTCACCTTTAACGACCACTGTTCCAACCTCAAGACCACCTGCAAAGTTATTTGCCACACAATAGAAATCCAGACGCTCGTACATCTGAGAAATATTAATTAAATGCGGCGTCACTCTTTTTAAAATGCTTGATAAATTATGTTCATCACAGTTTTAAACGCGATCTTCAACTTTAACATCGAACATATAGTAATTAACTGATTTCACCTCTCCCCCCCCCCCCCCCCCCAAATCGCTATCGCTCTTCTCCCTGTCCGGCCACGTTCAACATATATAGGCGCCAGGAAGAAGCTTAACAGTGTAAAAAAAAAAAAAACCATAACAGCAGTTTTGTCTCATTCATTGTATAATCTTTAGCATGCTGTTAAGGACAGAGGCAAGATTGAGGTGGTGGACATGGTTCCACCAGCAGTATCACTATAACTCAGTAATTAACCAAGGGAGTAGCCAATGTTTTTGTTGTTTCAAAGGGACTGTGGAATCGTTATCAGGAACGAGGGACTGAAGAACCTGATTTTGTGGGGGGGGGGGGGGGGGGGCATTACGTAAGACTGATGCAAAGATAGGATTGTTCAAAATAAAGTAATTCACCTAACAGGGGAGTTGTGGGGAGGAGGGGAGGTCTCAAAGTTTTATTTCGAATGCATATGTCTGCAAATAACTTTGATATAACATGAAAAGAAAGTTCGCTGACAACGCCAGTGCTTCCCATATATCATGTTACTTTAAAACACGAGAAAATCCAAAAACATTAACCATATGGACGATAGCGACAAACGATATGTTGTCATCGCCCAGAATGCTATTGTCTTTGGCGACATATACTTACAGTGCCCAGTTTTTCAATGCGCGAAATAATAATTGCATAGATTAAGCGTTCGGAATTTCGACTGGTCTCGTCAGTAAATCGGCGGATGTCGTTCAAACGGTCTTATGTGTGAAGTAAATCCAAAGGTGTAATAAAGTTAACAAAGGCGCCCTAATTTAAAGGCGGCCCGCGCTCTTCACAAAGGTTTTTCTCAACAAAGTCGTGTGCAGCAACATTCTCTTTCTTCTTCTTTTTTTTTTTTTTTTTCTTTTTTGTTATGTCACACTCGGAATGGTCTCAGCGCGGTAGCCAAAAGTTCTCCCACAAAATATTTTTCTTCCAAAGCGTTGCCAAATGGAAAGTGCGGTGCGCAAAACACTCACTTCTATTTATTTGTTGCCCTATTTTAGTCGACCAGTTCATTAGACGCAGTCTTTTACTCGATCGGTTTACGAAGTGTGCACGTCGATCGAGCTATTAATAAGACGGTGGAGAAAATAAAATAAATGACATTTCTGTTTGAAATCCAGAGCGTACAGAAAAGCAAAGGCAAGCGACGCGTCTTACACCTGAGCGAACATTGTTGTCCATTAAAATTTGGTTTATCAACGGAGTTAATAATGTAAATTGACCACCGTACAGGGACGGTTATTCAATTGTTGTCCATTGTTTGTGTGAGATAATTATTCAAAATTAGATTCGTTTTAATTGATCAAAAAGGCCCCAAATAGCTCTTTAGCTTTGCCATTGAAACAATTGCAATGGATTAATTAGATCACGTAAACAAGCTTTGTATGATCTTTATTTAAACAAAAAACAAAGCTTCTTCATCAACTGACTGAAAATATTGGGGTACTCCATAAATGTCTGGCTCATAGTCGTCTTCAAGAGGTGCTCCTCCCGGGGACCTAACTATAATCTATATAATGCGTGTACTTTTCGTTCTGCCGTCTGAAGCTGCAAGCCTCTTATTTTCCCCTTCTCTTCCTGCACTCCTCTTAGTCTGCTGGCTGCTTTCCAGTTTGATTTCGAACCAATGCTAACAAAAATTTGTTCCCGGAAAGAGAAATTCTTCTCTTTGCACCAGAAGGGTAGCCATATTTCATATCTTTCCACTGAGGTCCAGCTGCGTAATACCTTAACAGACATATTGCTACCGGCTGGAGTTACAGTCGGGAGGTGTACCCACTGCTACAGTCAACTGCAACTTGTTGCCACTTGGATCAATCCCACCCGACCTCAGTGACATCACGGCATCATCGCGCGGGTACATTTCAATCATCAAATGTAACCAGTATTGGTGATCAAATCAACCGGTTTCTTCCAAGCGTGCAAGTGAAGCAATTGTTTGTTTCTTCTTCCAACACGAATGAAGTGCAGGGGATCGAGGCGTGCAGGGAATTCGTGGTTGACGAAAGCCGGCTTGCAAAAGTTCTGTACACCACCGTACCTTGAGTTTCTTATTTAAAAAACGAAACGCGGAAAAAAGCCTATGAAAGAAACAACAATCACAGGGAGCAGGGGAGTCCTACTTGACCGCCGACCGGTCAGTTCAATTAGTAGAGCACCTGAACACCCTGTGGGCTGCGGGAGGTCGCGGGTTCAAACCCCACTCAGGGTCCTTAAATAATTGAGGAGAAAGTGCTACCTTTGTAATGACATCTACAAACGGTTAGACTCTTTAGTCTTCTCGGATAAGGACGATGAACCGTAGGCCCCATCTCACACTTAACCTGACTCAGTGTGGCGTAAAAGAACCACGAGGGATGTAACCACCCCTAGTGTCTGTCCTAATTCGATATTCACATTACTTGGGAAGTCATTAGTTACTTCATAAACTGCAAATTTCACAAGCAGTCTGGTAAAGTTCCCTGGTCAGTGTTGTAAAACCGCCATGAGACTATGTGATACGAACGGTATATAAATACATTACCATTTCCAATTTAATTCAAAGTACAATTGCAGCGCGAATCGATCTCACCGTACGTGTTCAAACCAGATACATGCGATCGTGTTACGCTGCTGTTCCACGAACCACAAACAAGATCTTTATCTTTGCTTCTATTTAATATACTTTTAGCCTGTTGATTCCTCTTTTGCCTTGGTAACTGCCACTGCTGAGTAGACACGACAAGAGACAAGAAAGATGGAACTGTGGTCAGATATAAATTACAGAGACTCCTTTGCCTCACAAGCAGATTTTGGTGCCGAATCCATATGGAACAATTCATTGATTAGAATTGCGGGCAAGACTATTTTTTATAAGCACTGGGTTGATGTAGGTGTGCGGAATATTAATGATCTTTTGACAAGCGACTCCAAATTAATGACATATAGTTATTTTAGAAATAAATTCTGTCTAACTGTTTCTTTTCTTGAATATTATGGAGTGACATCGGCCATTAAATGTGCTTTTAAGTCACATGCTGCCAGACGCCAAAAAATCAGAAAAGATGCTAGCACAACTGAATTCAACCAAAAATCCTAGCCAACTGGCATACAAGACCTTCATTAATAAGAAATGTACCCGCCCTGAGAAAAGCCAAGCGAAATGGATTAGAGACTGTGGATCTGAAGAGGTGGAGAATTTTGATTGGAAGTCAATTTATTTATTACCCAGGAAATGCACGTTAAGCGTGAAACTCAGGAACTTCCAGTTTAAGTTCCTCCACAGAAGAATTGCTACAAACTCTTTTCTGTTTAGAATCCAAGTTTCAGAGACAGATCGTTGTTGCTTTTGCCAAAACGCCCAGGAAACGCTAATCCACCTGTTCTGGGATTGCCCGGTAACAAATGCTTTTTGGAATAGTATACAATATTTCTTAATTTCAGTGAATCTGATACAAGCCTCTCACGTTTTAAAGAAGACTGAATGTTTAGGTCTCGCGGGAGCAAAAGGAGAAATTCTAGTAAATCACTGCCTACTTCTGGCTAGATACTACATTTTTAGTTGCAAGTATAAGGATACCAAACCATCCATATTAGAATACATTTATCAGATTAAAAGCAATTTAAAAATTGAAAAACAAATTTCAACAACAACGGGAACGCAGAAAGAATTCAAACAGAAGTGGCATAAAATACTCCAGTCACTGTGACAAATTGAACGATATCTCCTTTCAATGCTCCTTGCTCTCTAGACATCTAAGTCAAGCAGGTTCCTGTATATATTTAAATAAAATAATAATAATAAAAACAGTACAAATCCTTGCTCTTCACTAATGAACCAGTATCGCATATTTGCTTTCTTTTTTTTGTGCTTGTGTAAATACTATATTGTAAGTAGTTACTCTTTATTTTCCAAAGTTGTTTTTCAGCATTGTTCTGTAAAACCTTGTAAGTAGTGTATTGTGTTTGTATATCTTGTGCTTCGTTGTTGTCATTGCAATAAAAAATAAATAAATAAATAAAAAAGAAAGATGGAGTCATTCGAGTCTGCATGAGTCTCGCAACTCTCGCGAGTATGGGGGATTAGTTTCTAAAGAAACTGTGGTGCTGCGTCGGTGGGGGAGTGAAACACGAAAATTTGGCTTATCAACGGAGTTGATAATGTAAACTGACCGCCGTACAGGGATTCGATTAGCTGACGTTTCGAGCGTTAGCCCTTCGTCGGAGCGAATCAAGGAACTGTGGGTTGTGTATGGTTTATGTACAGAAAATGGAGCTACGCTATTGGTGGTAACATGGTAACGTGAAAAACAGGAATAAATTAATTGAATGAAAAGCGCTCATTGATACCGTTGGGTTTAAGAGTGCGATTTGAAAGATCAGTTTTTGCTCGAAATTTTTACGGCTTTCCGTGGTACCTTGAGGTAGGGAAAGGCCGGAGATCGACATGTGTTGCTTGGAATGGTCAGGGAGATTAAAATGCCGAGCGACAGGTTTGGATGCGTCTTTGTCATCTTTCTCAACATCACGAAGGTGTTCTCGGAATCAGTCACCTAGTCGTCTTCCTGTTTCGCCCTAGAGTATGGCCTGCGGTAACATGAAGAGCGAGACAGGAAATAATGATTTGCGTGAAATCGCGCAAACCGGAAACAAAAGGTAAAAATTAATGATTAATTTATCTCAAAATTTGCTCGGTGACCTATCTTGGAATTTTTTCACCCAAATACCATTCAACTTTATCTAACACTGTAGACATTTAAGAAAAATTCTGTAGAGTATATCTTTTTTAATCCTTAAGAGGGCATTTTGAGATTTCCAAAATACACATTTTTCTAAAATTTTCACTGTAAGTTGAAAAACGCTTATAAAAAAATATATAGGTCACCGAAAGTTAGCTTTTAAGACAAATTTTAAAAAAGTGACACTCGAGAGTGGGTCTTTAAAGAGGTGTTGTTACCATGACAACGCATATTGCGCCCAGGGTTGTCTCAATAGAATTTTTAACAACCCCTTTATAAGATTACCTACAACTTGTTTAAGTGGCTTAAAGCACAAAAATTTAATCTCAAATTGTTTTGACACGCATATAAGTTGTAAGAGACCCTTTAAAAATGGGTAGTTAGTGCTATTTCCCCCACTGCCTGGTATTTAATGATTTTTAACGTCATTTCAGTAATTCACTGGAGTTCGATTCTCTCTCGTCAAAGCTATAGATGAATAAAAAATGTTCACCATAACTTACCCTGACGCCATAATTCCCAACGATGTTTGGAACCTTCACCATTCTTGTCTCGCAGTGTACTTTGCAGTCCAGGCCGCCGGGTGGTCTAAGGTCGGTCAGACACTCACTTGAACCAGCGCTGGCGCTGATGTACACCTGACGCCAACAGCCTGGGCAACTGATATTTTGTGGACAATATCTGTAGCAACCTGAAAGATATAAACACGCTATTTATTTGGAAAATGGGAATCATAGAACCCAACATTCCTTACACATGTGTATTTTCTTTACTGGCTCAAAATAAACGATCCGTGCGAATGGCTCAGACGTTTGTAAAACTAGATAACATCTTGATACTTTTAAAACATACAGTAATTGCTGGTACAAGTGATGATGTACCTTTTAGGAAGCTCAGTGGAAGCCTCAGAGAGATACACTACGGAGGGACTCTTGAGGTCAACATATTCAGTGTAGGGATACTGGTTGGTGGTTCAACATGGTTGAAGTTTTGTTAAAGGAAATCTACATCTTACAGCTTTGAAGTAAGCACTGCTCTTAGATTTTGTTTTATTATCAGAGTCAAACTATCTTTTTACTCAGTTTTTTCCTCACAGTGAAAAGATTTTACGTGTATGAACTTTACGTGTTATATATTGATTTTTACCCACCTTTTACTGAGAATTCGGTTCCCTGAAAAAAGTGTGTCCCTCAATCCAGAATAGTGGATCTGACATAATTGTTTACATATAAAAACACTTTGTAAGTCATGCCATCTTTATGCGAAATATAGATTTAACGTTAGACTTTTGTAGCCTGCGAATACAGCCACCTCTTCGCGCTCCAACCGCTTGCAGCGTTTGGGCGGTAACGAGAGGCAAACGCTGCGAGCGGTCGGAGCGGAGAGGCGGCGGCTGAATTCGCAGGCTAAGACTTTTGGTGAATGGATTTTTTATCAGATTTTTTGCTTTTTTTAATGATCATGATATACCTGAATTCTCGAAAACACAAATCCCTGCTGGCCCACAGTAATTTTAGTACCTAGTTGCCGCTTTCTTTTCCTTATTCATTTTTGTTTTGTTTTGTTTTGTTCATGCTATTTAAATTAGCTTTTTAATGAATAAAAATTCAAGTGCTCCTGAGTTAAAATGTACTGATAACCACTTCACCACCCATTAACCATTTTGTTGTTGTTGTTGTTGTTGTTGTTGTTGTTGTTTTCGAATTTTCTTGAGCTATGTTTTCTAAAGTCCGGGTATACATATGAGCTTGATGATAACTTGATTAGAGTTACGTTATCGGGTGGTACTGAGAGATCCACGCTTTCATTTCCTTTCTAATGGTTCATATAACCATGATCTAGACTGCTGAAATGTCAGTTGACCTTTTAAGTCAACCTTAGAACTTTAAAACTTTGTCAAAAAGTAGAACACAGATGGCGTGTTACTCACTATAACTTCCAATCTGTATTGTTCCGACGACGACTCCTATGTGATTGTATGTCAGAGTCCTGCATTGAACGTCCAAAAACCTGAGCGCCTGAAAAATTAATAGGCCATTTCCGAATTACTTTTGGCCTCTTTTTCAAAGCGATTCCTGGTGCTCATCTTTTCATATTAGTTTTCATTCACATGCAAATTCAACTTATTTTCATACGGATGTTTGTGCACCAGGCCTTGCTTTGAAAAAGAGACCAAAGATAATTCGGAAATGGCCTATTTGATTAGTATCATTCCTCAGAATTAAGCTTTGAAAGCGCGGAGAGTGTATTTATATAACCCTAGCTGGAGTATAGTCATTAATATCAGCAGTCAGTTTTGTCCATTATGCTTTACATTCTGTGCCTCTGTCTTCATTCAAACAACAGTGCTAGAATGAGAGCATTATCACTCTCTATAATTTTTCTTTTTTAGTTCGATTGTGTTCGATTATCGAACTCATGTAATCGAACCCAGTCGATCGATTATTTATGATTAAGTTCAGTTGAGTTCGAGACCCGTCACTTCCGCCCGCTTACGGCTTTAATCTTGTTTAAGCTACCCCCGCCCCCGCCCATCTTCCGCCCTCCCCCACTCAAACTCTTGATTCTCGGGCCTTGTTAGAGAAGTCACAGGAGCCCTTCCATTGTTCTCAATGAGACACATGGTTTCATTTGTGACTAAATGGCATTGGAGTAGACTTTCATTTTTGGCTAAGTCGTTAGAATCTCTTGTACTCTAATATATATTTCAATATATATTAGTTATGCAACGCTTTCGAGTGGTATACCGTAGAATATCCCACGAGTCACTTGTTTTTTCTTGGCATATACACGAGCCTTTAGGCGAGTGTGTATGCAAAGAAAATACAAGTGACGAGTGGGATATTCCACGGTATACCACGAGAAAGGGTTGCATAACTATTTTATACCATGCCATAGAAAATACAGCGGTCACCAAGGCCAGCATGAGCGGGAATCTCAACGCACGATGGGAAGGTTGGGTGTGATACCGTTGAATTGCACTGATCGATGGGAAGGTTCGGTTGAATACTGACGAATATACAACAGCTTTCCTGCATTCTGATTGGCAGTATTTTCTATGGCATGATATAAATCGCAATATTACCACTGCATTCACTAGTTGCTCTTCACAGCGTGGGTAAGGTACTTTGGTAAGTCTTTCCCGCTTACCGTGATGTTGAATATTCCGGTTCTGTTCGGAACTTTGACTTTGAAACTGACGTTCTGACTTTGACAGTCCTGGTAGGATAAGGGATGTTCCGGTCCCCAGCAAGTGCTGGACTCAAGAAACTTGAAATACATAACACGGAGGCAATTATGACAGATATACGGTTTGCAGAACTTGAAAGCACCTGGTAAGGAACAATTGAAGCACAAGACCTTTTCGATCACTTTACCAACTTGCAGATGCAATACACCAACTGACTAATTCTGACAGGACATTCATGAAAAACAGGGTGAATTAATTTCCTTCTCTTAGTGATTGATATATTGTATTAAACTTACTAAATTTATACCTATATACTTGATTTTCTCGTCACGCAAGTATCACGCAAATAAAAAATAAAATCGCTCAACATTCAATTATGAAGTCCGAAAATTGAGATATTGTAGAGGAGTAATAAATAAACAATGTCTCAAAGTTTCCGGGCTGTGCGATATTCCGAACTCAAGTTATTCGGCAAAGGGTACCACTCCAAAGTTATGGTGTTTAGTATAGACACGCCATGTTGGTGTCCCTCTGTGGGACACCAATAAGGCGACCGGAAAGCAGTGGAAACATCTGGAGTTTATTTTGGCCCTCTGAAAACATAAAACAGAAGGCGAATCGTTATTTTCGTGTACGTGACATGTCTCTTAGAAGCAATCACGCAGAATCAATTCACGCATTGTGAAAAAACTAGCAAAAGCATGTTACCGAGCTGGAAACAGGCCGACAGATATATCTCTATAATGTCTTTTACCTGATGAAGGTGAAAACTCGAAATTTTTAATTTTAGCTTTTTCTGACGTCACGCGAAAAACAAGAATAGTTCTAAGTGACATGTTTCATTATACACTTAATGTATGGTCCCGAGGGAAACAGTTAGTTTTGTTTTTCCGAGAGTCCTGATGTTTCCCGAGACGTAGTCGAGGGAAACATCAGGACTCGAGGGAAAACAAAACTAACTAGTTTCCCGAGGGATCATACATTAAGTGCTTTGTTATATACCGAGACTTTCCCTTCAACAACCACAGCAAAATGAACTGACAAACAAACAAAGACGGCACTACAAGAACAAGTCTTTATTCACAAGCCTGCTGAATGAATAATGTACAAATGGCTAAAAGTACCTGAAAAAGTAGAAAATGCCTTTTTTGTATTTTCCGAATCTTTTCTTCCTATTAGATGCTGAATTTCTTCGGCTGATACTGGATAAAAACATTTCCTTCTAGTCTCAGGTTCCATAACTTTTGTATTATCGTTGGTTTAAACTGAAAACTGGCAGTGTTCTCAGGTCCGCCTTCGTCAATCAAGCTGACGTGAGCACGTGCTGAAGATCATGCCACTTTTTAGTCATGCACTAATCACGTGCGGTGGTATCCTGCGCGCGGGCAACAACTGCGGAATTGTATCCCGATCGGGATACATTTGAATTTGGTCAGGGACACGTGACCAGGAATCAACCAATCGCAGTGCTCGTTTGGTTGAGTGAAAGTCTAGGTATATAACAATGAGATTTGTTATGACACTGGTAGTAATTTTTATCTACATTTGTAATGCCTGATGTTTGTATGTCACTGTGTACAAATAAAGATGACCTATGATGGTGATGACGATTATTTCCATACCTTCCTTTAAGGTAAGGAAAAAGAAAGAAAACTTTTCCGTCATGCGCTCACGTTGTCGAGAAAACCTAAAATTTGGTCATTCCGTGTTGTCTTGTAGACTACGGCAAAGAAATGTAGGAAAATGTAAAAGACACGTTCAGAGCCATTTTTTACTCACTAAACCTATTATTTTGTGGCGCTCTTGTTGCCGTTGCCATCCTCGTTGCTAAATCTCCCTACAATGTAAAGGGATAGTCCCTACATCTCATAACTCGCACGGAATTTTCGTTCGCGTTATTGGCAACTGTTTACCAATTACTTATTTTCCATGTAGTAAAACACCTTACGATTCATTTAGGAAAGAGCAAGGAAGTGGCATGAAGTTTCATGTAATAAATTCAGTGTACTGTGGCCGTGCTTGGTGAAAAATGAAATAAACTTATAACATTGTTATCTCTTGTGTCATTCAGATTACTGGAGGACTCCAAGAAATATTAAACTCAGAGATTTATAGTTTTAGAAACCAGCTATTAAATTCCTGTCTACTTTTCCTTGGCTAATTCAATTTTATCTCGAAATGGCGTTTCATCATTAACCCTTTTAGAGGCGATATTTCACTCAATAAATGTCCTCCGGGATCGTGTGTTAGAAATGGAAAATCGATGATCTTATATCCTCCACTACCCAACCTGAAACCGTGTACAGTCCAAGATGACCACAGAAAGCACCCTCTTGGTACGTAGGATTAACGAAATAATCGTAAAAGTACAAACCTTTTAGTTCAATCTGAGTTCCTGGTTCTTCAGCGAAGTTTTTTGTGTACAGTTCAATGAATTCACCTGCAACACAAAACTATTCTAGAAGTGCAGGATTTTGTAGTGTTATTTAGGGAAAAGCACTGAATTAACGACTCAAATATTTTAGAATTATTTAAGGAAAAAACATAGAGCATATGAATAGAAAGAAAATGAGTTTTTATTCAATCAAAATTAAGCCTATAAAGAATATCTTTTTTATTGTATGAAATGTCAGGCGAAACTTTCAGTTAATTACAACAGAAACACTTAGCGAGTCCAAAGTGTTTGGTTTGTTTGTTTGTTTTTCCGTTGGTTTCAGCTTCCGTGTGTTAAATACATCAATCCTCGCTTTGATGTATATCTAGCAATTGCTAAGACAGACATCGATAAAAGCAAGTAGTGAGTACCTTCTTCAATTAACTCCGACACCGCATTGTTCACCCACAGTACGGACAGAACAAAAAGGAGCATCTCATCTGGAAAAAAAATAACCAACAACATATGAGAAACATCAAATATAATAGGTAAACTGCTTAAAATGTAAAATGGTTTGTCACACCATGTATTCACTTGCGATATGAGACAACTGCAATTCCCTGCCCACATTGATATTGGTGTGTGTGTATGTCTCTGTGTGTGTGTGTGTGTGTGTGTGTGTGTGTGTGTGTGTGTGTGTGTGTGTGTGTGTGTGTGTGAAGACGGGGAGGGGGAGGGGGAGATGATTGATTGTGATTGTCTTCATCTTGTACGCTTTCCGTTCGTTACCTTTAAAACTAGGAATAATAACTAATTAACTCAAATATCGGGGGAGGGCCCTTTCCTTCCATTCTGGTCGGCTCACCAAGTTTTTGTTCCGCCTCCCATAATCCCGGCCCATTACTTGTCAGTTAGCAAACTCAGTTTCCTTTGCCCAGCACATTAGATCAATTCGATACGGGAGCAAAAAAAAAAAGGAGTTCCACAGGACAACTCTCAGTAATACTGTACTGTACGACTGTTAATTAATTACTTATAGTAAACAACAACAACAACAACTTTACTTACCTTTATTACAAAGTCCCAATATTACATACAACGAAATTGAATAAAAAACGGCGTATTGGCTACCTGAAATAACTAGTGAGTTAAAGAACTAGGGGGCGAAATTACCAAAAATATCTGTCAACACGAAGCCATTTCTAGTGCGAACGATTTTTTGCACCCACCAAAATTTTTGCAAGCGCAACGAACTTCAAAGATTCCGTCGACTAGCTTTGGAGGCTGTAAAAATTTTGTCAGGCGAGAAAATCCTTTGTTCCTTGACATCCATCCGTCATTGGGTCATCAAATTGATGAGGCCTGCACGGACTCCTTCAGTGTGTGGTTTTTGCGGTTGCCTCGCATTAGAACCACTTGTCACTAAAAAAAATTTGCATCTTCATGTGCGAACAGGACGAAAACAAAACAATTGGAGATTACAAAATTTTTATTTTATTTATTTATTTTTTATTTTTTGTTATTATTATTATTTATTTATTTATTATTATTTTTTTTTTTTGCAAACGCTAAACTCAAATTTTTGTCTTAGTGCGAACAGGTCCTAACTCGATATTCAGTTGCATGGACAGATAAAGCTTTAAAAAGATAACTAAATAATTACATTAAGAAATAACAAAAGTCCATTAATTCAACCGTATAAAAAACATGATTGACTCTTTGCAGTCAGTTTGAAGGAAACATTGAAACAAAAGGCTTCAAAGCCGTTAAGACTATATAGATTAGGCCAGCGATATGGTAATTCTGCAATATTAATTGATGTCTCTGTTTCCGATGTAATAGGAAACCATCACGTACGGATGGCCTGATATTAACCTTTTATCTACATGTTGTTTATTTGAACATGAGTTGGGTTTCGCTGCATGTGCCAGAAGTTATTAGAAGCTCAAAGGTGAATCTTGTGGAATACCGATAACTCAGTTTATAGGCCTACGGTCTTACAGAAAAGACATTATATAGAGCTATAATATACGAAACATAATTAAGAAACGCTTAGAACACGAACAGGACATGAATAAATTATTCAACACACAACAGCTGTACCATCAATTATGAAAACCATTCGTAGCCACTAACATCAAATTGGAAGCTATGAGCTCAATGAAGTCATTGTCTTGCTTCCATGACAAGCGTTTTATCCTTGAAAATGGTGTAAATTCATACACTTATGGTAATAACAAAATAAAGTTTAACAGTTTAGGGGATAATCACAGCTTCGGTTATCCTTAATAATCTATTCTCTAGGCTTCGATAAGTCACTCCTAAAGCTAATGAAACGTTCCGTCACAAATTTTCCGACGCATCAGAATCAATTGACCGACATAAAAAACACATTTTTTTCCTACGAATGAGAATATGGCAATTAAAGAGTCGAAAAACATCGTTAAATGATATGCATTATCTCATCATTTTTTTTTTTCGGCTTATGAGTGAGCCGTTATTGGTCTTAGTATCCAACACCTGCTCTTAAATAAAGCTTCATTGCCTTGACGATAAAAAGATTTCTACTTTCAAATGATTCCACATCATTCGGCGTCACTTACCGTCAATGCGCATCATCTATCCTGACCAAATGTAATCTTCCATTTTTCATGGCTTCTCATGGGTTACAAATGACAAAGCACCTCCCATCGCTTCACGTCGATAAAGTTCATTAGTTATGACTGCATATAAAGAGTCATTAATCACATTATCGAGCACCTTTCCATCAACTTTGAAAGCGGAGCTCCGGCAGCCCGAAGGGCCGCCAAGCAAAACACCATACTTATAGAAACCTGTCAACTGCCTTTCTCATGGTAAAAATGATTAGCGTTAAAACTCGTGGGCGCGCACGACGACGACGGAGTTGGCCAATAATTAATAATACCCTAATAATAATAATAATAATAATAATAATAATAATAATAAAAAGAAGGGTATGGTAGAAAACATCAAGAAAGAATCAGAGAGAGCTACTATGACAGAGATTCCAAAGATCTGCATGCTGGGATCTGCGCGAATCCTCAGAAAGGTGCTCAGTGTATGACAGAATGATTGACTTGAGTGACTGACGCTCTAGGTCCATGGTTTGCTCCCGGCGGATGCACAAAAAGAACACCAGCAAAGACTGTGATGAAAGAGGTCAGCTGATACGCTTCTGCCAGGTACTTGATTGGATCGCAGGATCAAGCGAGGTAGGGACACCCAAACCAAATCGAGGCTTAATTTTTCGTGCGCTTTCTGCGGCTTGTAATTTCACATTCAGTTGTTTTTTTCGTTTTGAAAAAATAACTTCATCGTCTTCGGTTGAATTTTGTCGCGTACAAAGCATAAAAATCAAGAACTTGTCAAAATACTTGTCAAAATACTCCGGAAGGTGAATTTTCAAATAATTATAAAAGAAAGAACGAAAGATTTTTCTCAGGAAAAGCTTCAAACTTGGATCGATTGTGTGGTTGAAAACAAAATAATTCAACGCTTCGAGGGCCTTCACTTTACCGTGGCATCTTGCATCCCTCACCAAGAAAGGTCACTTATAACAGCTCACCGGCATTAATGGGAGGAACGAGTAGCTCAAACTCTGTGAAAGAAGCTCTTTCTTTGGACAAACCATTTGCTATTTTTGCGGATGCTTGTTTTTCCTTTACTAAAGCTTAAGTATTTTCAAGTGGTAGAAACCTCTACAACACATGCTGGACAGTGAAGTAAATTAAATAAATTTAAGCTTAACATTTCGTTTAATCGCTATTACTTTTGTTCAGGAGTGAAACTTGTATTTTTCTCTTGACTGGATATAAATAACAATCATCTGTACTCGTTTTGGGCGCAAAGAAGTATTTGAATTGTTTGTTTGTTTTGTTACGTTATTTTCTTTGCAAGCGAAGGAGTGTTTTTCCTCCGCTTGGCTGACTGTTTTTCAACCTCGATGCCTCAACAGTGTTAAGAAACGTTTGCCCTTATCTCATCAACATGTAATGGCAATGAGTTCTCGCAAAATTAAGGATTAAATCCCCGGCTAAACGACCACATATTTTCATTCAAAATCGTCAGTTGTCAAACAACGTTGAGTGGCTAAACGCACAAACAATGTTTGAGCAAACACAGAAGTGAGTGAGTCCACAGAACGGTTTTTTACGTATTATCCCTGAAATTTCGACTTTATGTGGTTCATTTGGTTGCTTTTTACCGGCTGTGCACGTTTTGTTGGTTGGGGTGGCTAAACGATCAAACATTTCTTCGTAATGCGAAATGTTGGATGAAAATGTTTGATCTAGATCAAACATTGAAAGCCATTTAAGAATAAATGCAATGTTGAGATAGGTGGCTAAACGGTCAAACACGATGTTGGATGAAAAGGTTTGATCGTTTTTTGTTTGTCAAATTTGTTTTCGAACAAACATACACGTCGGTATTGTTTTCTTGTAATGTTTTAATGTTTTGAGGTTTTTGAACCGCGCGCGGTCAATTCCTGTTGACTGCTCTAAACAAAAAAATGTTGGCGCAAGGAAAGCCATGCGAAGTTGCTCAATACCAGTTAAAATAGTAATAATCGTGGGGCTCCGCGTTTAGGCTTGGCTAATTCTATATATATTATGTACATAATATACCACCACTGCGCAAAATCTACCATCACTTACGTCAAATCTCCAGGAAAACGACACCGAGAACGAGAAGGAAAACGACAACGAGAACGATGAGGATGACGATAAATGATGACGCAGACAATGAAGATGATAATGAATATGATGTCTCATTTCAAAAGTGTCACAGTCAGGGGTTCCCATGGCCAAGGTTGGAAACCCTCTCCTGATTGGTACACACAAGCTAATTACAAAATCAAGTAGTATTTTGATTAAAAATAAAACACAAATAGCGGAGATAAAAATGGTAAACCAACGCATTTTATATAGACTTGACGTTTCGTATGCTAGGCAACATACATTTTCAAAAGTGACCGTTACAATTTTTGAAAACTGTTTATATACTATTAATACAGGGGTCTGAAACCGAGATTAAGAAAAACTATCTTAACAGTAAATATGTAAAAGGATACACCTTATTAATAAAGCAACAGCTTCTCACTACTAATGTTTACATTAAAAGCTGGCTTAAGTTCTTGGATAAATAAGGTTTCCTTAATTTTACAATGATAATCGGTTTTGGCCGACATTAAAATGTCAAAATGATCCCACTTGATGTTGTGTCCAGTGGTTTTAACGTGGTCAGCAATAGCTGATGTGTGGTCATTTTTAGCGAGGGCCTTGAAATGTTCAGTTTTCCTGTCATTAAGTCTTCTTTTTGTCTTACCGATGTAAAAATCAGTGCAGTCCCAGCAACCGGCCTTATAAATGACTTTAGACTTCTGAGAGCGGTTTAAGCGGTCCTTGTAAGGAAAGAAAGACTTGATGCGGAGAGTGTTCTGAAAAACTATCTTAAGGTTGACACAGGAGTAGAAATTGTAAGCACAGGATCTCAGGCGTTTAGCAATTTGGTTGCTCTGTAGACCTAAGTAAGGTAACAGGTTGATTATATCTTTCTTAGGAACTGTCAAGAAAGGCTGTTGGGCTTGTTTCTGTTTCTGTTCAAATCATCGTTAATGTTGTAGGTAATTATACCTTGAGGGTAACATTTTGTAGAAGAAGTTTCCGGAGATCATTGAGAGCAGATTGCAATAAAGAAGGCGTGGAGCAAATTCGATAACAACGATAAGTGAGCGTACGAATGAGATTAATTTTGTATTTGCGCGGTGTGAACGAATCCCATTTGGTGTAGAGGCCAGTGAATGTCTTCTTCCGGTAAATGGATGTCTTGAAGGTGTTGTTCTGGCAGCGTTTGTCTAAAATGTCTAAAATGTGTTTGTCTAGAATGTCTAAAATGGAATCTCGTTGTTCTGTTCAAATTCAATAGTGAATTTTATGCTGTTGTGACGACTGTTCAAATACTGTAAAAACACATTCGCAGTGTATTTACTGTCAAACATGGTAAAGGTGTCATCGACATACCTATACCATAGGGAATGACAAACTTTACCGTTCATGGCCCTGCTTTTTTCAAAGTGACACATGAAAATGTTAGCCAAAACTGGGCCTAATGGTGAGCCCATGGCTACACCATTAATTTGGTCGTAGTATTGGCCATCAAAAATAAAGTGGCTTTTCTTAGTGGCAAACTCTAACAACTTCTGTAAAACAGCACGAGGTAAGGTAGGAGGATCAGGTAGAGAATAAAGCTTGTCAAACGTCAAGTCTATATAAAATGTGTTGGTTTACCATGTTTATCTCCGCCCTTTGTGTTTTATCTTTAATCAAGCTACGATGGCCTAACAACAAGACTTTATATGATACAAGTAGTATTTATTTATAGTTTTATGATAACCTCATTATAGGAAATTAACGCTTCATGCAATTAACTCGAATTTGTAAAATTCTCGTTTCTTTAACTCATTTCTTACGAGAGGCCAATATGTTGGTCATAAACACCGTTAGTGCTTTGAAAAGCTGCAACTTTCCCAAACCCCGTGCTGTCGTTGAAATGAACCGTTCTTATTGCTAAATGCTCGTTTATGTATCGCTCGGTAAAACTGACCAAAACTCCCAATTTTCATTGAATATGACCTTTTATTCTATTGCAAAACCAAACAGGCCGTTGGGCAACACCGAAAACTACGCAATTTTGTCCTGAAGTTTTTAAGACAAAAATCACCTTTCAAAGCTAAAAGTCTACATTCCCAGCAAACGTCGACTCCACTTCTTACCATCTGTTCCACAATTTCCTGCTCACTTCTTTAGCGCGACGTGGATAACGCGTTTGATTTTAGTTGCTCTCACTGATCTGTACTTTTCGCGTTTGTGACCCAAAGGAATTCTGGGATATTGGTGTATATTCCTCCAATTTCTATTTCAGAAATTTTTTAGAACTGTGTCGAGCAACGCGGTCCTGCTGACAAAACATCGCACCGATTGCGTTATTTACAAGTCAAAACTCGCCGAAATTGTCATGCGAGGTCGCGGAATCCACTCACAGAACGGTTAGGAACACAACTTCACTTCGTGAACCGCCATGACTCATCGAACATTTTAGGCGGCCCATGTCGTGTGAAATTGCTTCTCACCTCTGTTTTCTTCCAGAGGATTGCCTCTTCCCATCAATCCAGCTTTATGATGCCCGGAAGGGGGCTTCTGAGGTGGAAAATGGCTCGAAAAACACACTTATAAATCAAATGCGTGCCGAGTTGTAGCTGCATTCATCGTTTAAAAATAAACGACAGCGTGACCAGCGTGACAACAAAGATCGAGCCTTCGGCGTTGTAGACCAGCGAGATCTCCGTGGTAACCCCTTATTTCGGATAACGAGAACGATTTGACCTCCTACCCTCCGGAAACTGCAAAAAACTACACACAAAACGTCCGTAAGAAAAGAGTTTAGTCGCGTTAATTATTGTTAATTTACTGATTTCCGCGTCATTAATTAAGTGGCGCGTTAATTTCCGCGACCATAATTTCCATTGCTTTCGCCTTAAATTCTAGATACACTCCAGACATTCTCGATAACTAGGAAACAATAGATTTTTCAGTTTTTGCTCACTGTATTTCAAATCAAAGTTAAATTGTTTACAATATTTCTGAAAAAGGAAAATGTATTATTTTATCTTTGTGGAGAACGATCGAAGTGGCTAGTTGAGTTCGGAGGCAATTCCACGAACATTGTTTGTATTGCGGATTTTTTAGTTGGTATTAAAATAAATTTGCTCCTATTGTCTCAAAAAATTCTTTTTCTTTGTGTCGCGTTAATTCCCCTTATTTTGAAATTTTAGCACCCTTTTCGCGTTAATTTCCTTTATTGGAAAGTGTTTTTCCCTTCAATTCGCGTTAATTTAAGTCGCGTTTATATCGAATACCTATAATAAGGTATACTTAACTTATACTGAAAATTTCGCTTGATAAGAAAAATATTACACTACAGTAAAAATGCCTGGAAGGTAGATGATGCAGTGTCCACGGTTCATGTAGCCAGAGTCTTTCGACATGGAAAATCTGTATTTTTAAAGTGTTAAGACAGGTCAATTCTGCCTGTCAGAGGTAGAGGGGACATGCATGGATATACTGATTTGCGAACGGAACCACTCTCTCCTTACAGCACTTTGCATCAGTTGCAAGGAAATTATTGTCAATGACCTTGAGTAGTATGTTATGATGTACAGACGAGACCGCGAGTGTTCACACACCCCTCGTGACTGCTATGACAATCGAATACATACAGTCGAATTCGAACCTTAACTTGCGGAACTGACCTCCCAAAACCGGACAACAAACCATGGTCCTGGTACGTTATATCAACTGAAACTCTTCACTTGAAAACTGCTTGAAACCTCCTCTCGCAATATGAATAAAAGCTTAAACGGCAATACCACTCTATCAAAAAAACTCCAACTTTTTCAATTTGTTTCTCAAGTTAGCAACAGCGTTCAGTTCCCCAAATGTTTCCGGTTTCTAGTTTCTACCGAATATTTCCTGTTTGCTTTGTTTGTACAAGGGTTAACTATAACGTGCAAATTCTAAGGCATAACTGACACACCCTACCTCCTGCACTTCCTTACGTCATTCAACCTCCTGTAAGTGTCCGCTTGCAGGACTTTTCACATTTCTCTTCCAAACCAAGTTGGAAAGCCCCTTTTGTTTTGCTTTGGAAACTGCCCACAATCTAATTACATTGTTATTTTACACCGAAACAACAAAACCATGAACACTAGAATTATTTCTGGAGTGACAGTATTTGTGTAGGCAAGGAAACCTAATCAGATGCAAGATGAATAAACTGGAAGCCGTAAATAGGCCCTTTCCGAATTACCTTTGACCTCTTTTTCAAAGCGAGTCCTGGTGCTCATCTTTAGATATGAAAATTAGTTTCCATTCAAATGCAAATTAAACTCATTTTCATATGAAAGGATGAGCACCAGGCCTCGTTTTGAAAAAGAGGCCAAAGGTAATTCGGAAATGGCCTATTATTGCCCGCGGGCCACAACTAAGAAGGCGTCCTTGGAGTCCCCGTGTATAGTATTTCGTATAAAGAGGAAATCGGCGTGCAAGTGGGTCTCGGAAGTTGTAAAGAATACCCATAAGAGGGTACTGGGAGGTGTGATAGAAGCCTGCACGGTGAAAAAGGTTGGTTAGTGATGACATGGTATGAACGAATCCCTGCATGGTGATTGGGTGACGATGACAAAGTAAAAGTGTTTACAAACACGTGCGCAGGCTACAACAACGCTACAAAGACTTTACAATCATTCCCGCGAATCTTATCATTTACAACGTTTGTCTCTTACATTTGAGGTAAATTTCATTCGAGTTCTCCTCATTTCACAAAGTAATGAAGCCAAAAGATCAGCAATTTATTGCTCCAAGAACGAGAAT
Organism: Pachyseris speciosa; assembly: GCA_016490735.1. Lineage (NCBI taxonomy): Eukaryota > Metazoa > Cnidaria > Anthozoa > Scleractinia > Pachyseridae > Pachyseris > Pachyseris speciosa. The sequence goes on along the minus strand of JAEMWC010000610.1, from coordinate 22,638 downwards.
AGTACGTGAAGGTCTAAAAGTTTGTCCTGTAACCTTGCTACGATAAGGCCGCGCTCGTTGGCTGGATTTAAAATTCAATCTCAAATCGCTATTTATCAGACACAAATCACACTTCAATTGAATTAAAACAAAGACTGCGGGGAATACGACGAAACAAAGCCATAAAAGAGAACTAAATAAGTTGTTATCAATGAAACATACCATTACCCAATCGTTCACAGCAAAGTAATTTATGTTTCCAAAATTGAATGAGTGGTCTCCTAATTATTGCCAGCAACAAAACTGGCTGCCAGACGGCAATAAGTGATTGTCAGCGAAAACTACATTAATCACGCTTACCTCAGTTCTTACCAGCGGGTCCTGTAAGGTTAACTACCGTTGAAGCTATCCCTCTTGTTTTATCGCATCGTGAACAAATCTTCAAATTTATGGCCGTAAATGTCTCTGTTTATTCTTCTTCATTTACCTTGTATATTTTTGGTACAATTTGTATTTATGTAAATTTTGGCGCGTTTAAAGTCATTAATGTTACGCAATAAAGACAAGAAGACTGGTTGTGGGCCGTCGTTGGACAGCTACATGCTATATTTTCCATTTGAGACAAGTACAACTGCCAAGGGAGGGATAGGATACAAACTCACAGAGCGTGATAAATAATAAGAGTAATGCGATCCCTATGTACAATTCATGTTTACTCATTAACTAATATTAACCAATTAATACCATTCAATGTTACGCAATAAAGACAACAAGACTGGTTGTGGGCCGTCGTTGGGCAGTTATATGCTATATTTTCCATTTGGGACAAATACAACTGCCCAAATTAGTGGCCCAATTGTTAAGGGAATAAAACAAAAGATAATAGTTTGCTAAAAAGAACTAAAACAGCATCTGTCCACTATGAATCTTGAGTGTTCTGGTAATAGGGGTTGGCGTATTGATACGTAATTGAGGCAGTCCGCGCTATTCGTTGAGGAAACTGGAGCAGGGCGTTTAGCGGAGAACGGACGTAGGTTTGTAACAGTCTGATTTCCAGCGTCCTATCATTTGAATTTCATAATCGGTAAGACCGGCCAAGGAAGCTGAAGTGGCTCCGCCGATCCGAAAGCTGTGGCCACTGTAGGCGGTGGGGTCTAAACCAATGTGACGCAGCAAGTGAGAGGCGAATGTGACGAAGTGTTGCCGTGTCAAGGCTTGTGTATTCTCCAACAGGATGAGCGGAAAACCCTTGGTCGTATAAGGCCGGCGTCGTTGAAGGGCCAAATTAGATTTCATCGCGCAGGCTGGAGAGACTGTGTGGTTTGTGTGTGACTTGTACAATGTCACTTCCTTGGTGCCGCTGGTCAGTTTTTGACTGCTTGATTCGCACGGCCCAGTAGTGCTGTCCATTCGGGGCCTAGTGAGAAGTGACATCGTTGAGCGTGAGATGCAGGGAGGGATCAAAGCACCCCTTACTGTGTATAGTAAATTCGCCGGCTCGTAACAGTAACAAGTGACCACAGGTGATTGCTGGCCAGAAGACAATATGGTCGCTAGAGAGGAGATTTACGAATTGATGGATATTGCACAGTAGGTCGAAGGTGATAGGCATTTTTTAATGCGCGGTTTTGTTGCGCGCTTTTTGTCGCAGGGTTTGTTTCAGGCGGAGGCCAAGAAGCAGAGGGTTGTCGCAAGACCCGAGTTGGTCAACGGACTACGTGGTACGAACGTGGGATGAACGCTAGCTGCTGGGCAAAGGTGGAGGAGCTTGGTCACCTGCGAACGATAGAGGCAGTCAGCAAAACAGTTTTTCACACCAGGAAAGTGCACACCGCGTATCATAATGTCGCCGCCGCGGTAATGGCGTACAGTTCCTTGAAAGTGATGGACCTGGGGAGGGGAGTGCGGTGATCCGAGAACGAACAAGAAAACCATTCACCAGCAAAATAGGCACCAAAGCCTACGTGACTTGCGTCGATGAAAAGTTCCAAAGAGGAATTGGGAAGCCACTCGTCATCATGAAAGAAGCTACATCCGTTCCATGAATTCAGAAATGTTTGCCACCAGTGAATGTCCTTACGGAAGGCAACAGTGAGGCGGATACGGTGAGAAGGATGTGTGGTTTTACTGAGGAGATCGATCATGCGGCGAAGAACGGTTCTTCCAGGGCGACAGACTAAACAGATGAAGTGGCTGGCCATGTCGATTCGGGTAGTTCCCAGTCCTGTTCGTGAACAAGGATGTGACGAAAAAAAAAGAGCCATAAGAGCGCCAGGTCCGAGTTGTTTAAGTAGCGTTATTGCTCTGTCGAGCGAATCGTAATTGCATGTGAACGTATCCTTTGGAATACCATCTTTAACCGACAGGCCAGCGAGCCACGATAAATCATGAATTATACGCCACTTGACGGGCATCGATTGCTTCTTCGGTATCGCACCCGAAGGTGAACCGGGGAAATGCTTAAAAGGAAAAACAAGAAACGGACCAACTTTACGGTTGTAGCTCCCTGGCCACGGGCACAGGGATAAGTCGTGTCGAAAAATGATTCTTGTGAATTTGAGGAATTCGGGCAATAGGCTGATAGCCAATACGCACCCCACAGTCAAGTCCATGGAATAAATCAGAGACGAATTCAGCGTTCGGGTGTGTCCGCAAACGTGCAAGCCATATCTGCAGGTTAAACGGTGATTTAATGTCTGCCAGAACCTGGGCAATCGGCCTGGGAGTGGTCCCCCCGACAAGCCTTGCAAACCTGGGCGCGTTTGCAGGCATCTCTGAGGTTACACCATTTTCGTTGATACAGGTTACAGCCTTCCTGTCCTGCAGCGGTATGCCATTTCTGGAATTTCCATCAGTCGTTTGTGGTGCTACCGGAGAACTGGGAACCGGTAACCGCGGGTTTCGATTGACTTCCTGCCGTCTCTTTGGGATTCTCTTGCGCGAGAAAGGGACAATCCCGAACCAAGTGGTCGAACGACTTGCAGCGCGTACACTGCTTTGGATGTGCGCAGAAGGCTGAGGTGTCTAGAGTGGTGGTGTACAGTGTACTGTCTAAAAGGTCGAGACGGATAGGTGGGTCTTTGCGTGACGCCACGTTGAGGAGGCGAGTTTGTACGTCAAACATGTACACGGTGGGCCAACGGAATTTTCTATTGGCAAGCTGGATCTGCTCGCTGTAGGCTGCCAGTTCCAAGTAGCGCTCTGGTCGTGACGATACGATTTCCATTTCGTGTTTTGTCCAAACTTGGAGCAAAAAGATCCCTATGTACAATTCATGCTAACTCATTAACTTGTATTAACCAATTAATACCACATAGAGTCACCGTGACAATCGTCGGTAGCGGAAACTTCGCAGCGTTGCTTTATATCAAAGTCCAAACTTGGAGCCAGACGTTATGGATTCCGCATGCGTTGTGGCCTGGTTATGGCGAGCAGGTCACCCGAAAGCAACCGCAGCATTCCTTCGTCGTTGTGGGGTGAACGCAAAACGCTAAGTGCATATAACACATGTGAAAAATCCACGTACTTACCACCAACAACAGCTGTGGCGAACTTCTCCGGTAAGTGGTGGGTTTTACTGGCACGGTCAACAGGCGGCAAGTGAGATGAAGAGCTCGAGGGCAGTGGCTTAATAGTCTCGCGAGTCATTTGTGGGCCGCTCCATGCGTTTTCATCGATGCGAGTATAGCCACGTGACCAGCTGTCATGGGAAAACATACATACATAACAATACCCAGTCGAACATCAAAATCTCTGGAGAAATAAAGGTTTTAATACCCCCCCCCCCTTCTTCCCCCAACTCACCTTTAGCAAAATGCCTATGATTTACATACATTTTCTAGGGTATAGGACCACCTTAAGAGCTTGGTGTTGTAGCAATGCGCAATATGGAGGCAGAAACACTGGATATTTTGACCCTAACGCTAACCCTAACCCTATCCTAGTTCTTACCCTAAACCTAATCCTAATCCTACCCTAATCCTGACCTAACCCGGGACCTAACCATAACCCATCAAACTAGCTTTACCACAAGCCTCAGAACATTAATCCTAAAGGCAAAACAATCACTCTTGCCCTGAAATCTTTATTCCCACCGTATGTTTAAGTTAAAGGAGCTCGGTCACGGTTTAAGTTTGTGGAATTTGAAAAGTTTAGCCACAGTTTTTCAAAAAGGTAATTTGTAATCCGTTTCAATCTTCTCCATCCTTCCCCATCCTAATAATAATAATAATAATGGTTTATTAGCAGTGTATCCATAAATACATGGCTCTTCACCTGCTAACACTAAATATAAGATTACAATTACAGTTAAACCTCTATTTAGCGCTTGGGAAAGAGCCAACTGACCGCTTAATAGAGGTTGACCGCTTAAAAGAGGTTTTCCAAAATTTAGATATAATATGGTTAAAATGGAACCAACCACCAAAGCGAGTAAATATAAGAGAAGTCGTGGGTTCAAATCCCATCTGGGGCTCGGATTTTTTTTTTCCGAGTTGCCATTTGATGCACAATATCTTTAACTTCTCTAAAATGGAACCATGGCATTTATATAGTATGTTGTATCGGGTTAACAACAACAGTGACACAAAATATGAGAAAAACGTCAAGTAACTTCATGTTCAAGGAAGTTCACGCCTAAACTTCTAATGTTCTTTGTAAGGCAATCGTCTTTGTTGTAAACCACATTAATAAAGTACACTTTTGGCATTCGACATGAACCACTCTTACGCTGATGGTATGTATATTATGTTGTGTTTAATGACCTTTTAAAAGAAAATGGACCTGGTTCGCGTATCGTGGTGTGAAAATATCGCATTGTTATTGACTACGTGACCGCTTAATAGAGGTAAAATACAATAAAATTAGCCAATTGGGAATTCTAAATGGTGACCGCGTCCGCTTAATAGAGGTGACCGCTTAAAATAGGTCAAATTTACAGTAAATAAGGGGAACAGTTTTTGGGAATTTGATAAGTGTCCGTTTAATAGAGGGTGACCGCTTAATAGAGGGCCGCTTAATAGAGGTTTGACTGTAGATATAAAAGAAAAATTTCTAAAGCTAAAAATTACAATTTGATATAAAAGACGAAATTTCCTAAAGCTAAAAATACAAATTATTAAAATCATATAAAAGCTACTATTGATCGCATCTTGACCTAAGAATGTGCTTTCTGACTTCCCTGCAGAAGATTTTGAAATCGCTACAAATTCTTAGGTTGGCAGGTAGGTTGTTGGACAGGCTGGCAAACATGACCTGGAAAGTTCCACATTCTAAAGGAATTACAAGTCTAGTTACCGAACTTGGCCGCAGTGTACGTACAGAGGTCACTGTATCGAGTTTTAAGTAAGAAGGCCAAAGGTCCAAATAAAGATCCTTATGAACGTGTTTAAATAGGTGGAAATCTCTCCTTTACCTCATTGATAGCCATCCTAGCTTCAACACGTCACTGCAGTCTCTTACATAATGTTTTGGTGCTCATTTTGCCTGACAAAGTGTTATTTCACTGCTGCCTATTATTTAAATGCATTTTTCATGTCTCTGATAGTGACCCAAAATATCATGACCGAGCTCCTTTAAGCTTAGCCATTTCTTTTATTATTTGGGGTCAAAAGTACTGGTCACGTGATCCCAAGGCCTGGGTTTGAAAATATGTTCAGAAGTATGGAACATCACCAATATCTTTCTCCAGATTGCCTAGGATCGGAAAATAAATCTTGTTGTCATCTTTTGCCTTAACGAATAATTTTGATCACGTGATCAAAATTTAATAATTTGCAAGAATTATTATTATTTTTTCGTTGTTATATTAACATGTTAAAAGCCGCGTTTTAACTTTTATCTATATCAAATAGATATATCTAGCATTGAAAGTTGGAGGTAAATGTCAATAAAAGCTTTGTAATTGCCTGCCTTTAATAAGGAGTTTAAAGTAGGGATTAAGATGCAAAGTCCACCAGACATTTGACACCCCACAAGGGCACTGCAGGTTGTTTGGGAACTGTTTTGCCGTTCAGCTACTTATTTTCCACTTCAAATTCCGATTTTAAACCTTCATTAAATAATCAATTTCTCTAAATTTAAGTCCCACCTTAAGGAGGAGGTATGCTAATCTCGTACCCAGACCTCCCACGGCCAAGCACGAGGAAGGTCTGGTAAAGTTCGGATTTCAGTACTGATATAGACCTTTGTTCACCGTGCTGTTAATGGCCGCTGTCTTGTCAGAGGACAGAAACACTTCAAACTGAAGCCGAAACAAAGGGAGCGTTGCACGAAATTATTGTTTCAAATCGGGATTGCTTTGTTATACTTCCAACTGGATACGGTAAATCGTTATTCTGCCTTCAACTGCTGATCAAATGGCTAGTCCAATCTGTAACATGCAGCTTAATGCCCTTAGCTTATTGATGACCAGTTGAATAAACTCAACGAAATTGGAGTAAACTGTATCAGTTTGCGTTTTACTGGAGCTGAGCACGAAGTTTATGACGAGGGTTTTCCTGGTGCCGCCTCAGCACGGAGAAGGAAAGTGTCAAATTATCTTTGTACGTCTTGTTGACAAGGCACATTGCATTATTGATTGGTAAAGCATCAATATTCTCTTTTTTAAAGGTATGTCAGCATAATCACTAACTGTAATGGATGTACAGATTGAGAATAAATGTCAAGCATTTTCAATCAGACGTTATTTCTGTATGAAACTTTCCGCCACATATCTCAAACCTTGGAAACACGTAGGACAAATCCCTCAGTGAAGTAAAATAAACTTTTAACCACTACGATTTATATGATTTTCCGTTGAAACAGCAAGACTAATGACTAATTTCTCTTGTGTAAAAATATTTTTAGATGTCACAGAAACGGAAGTATGTTTCCCGGGACGTCCGCAAATTCAGGGGGCGCTTGTTCACAAGAAATTCAAAACGTTGTTCCAGATGGAACTACGCTGTGTTGACGAAAGAGAGTTTCAGAACCAAGGTAAATGGCATATTTTGACCGAAAACCTGGAGTGGGAGATAGGTTCATATTAATACATTCATTCATTCTAATGGCTCGTTGGACGAAGAATACGACTTCGCGCAAGCATCCAGGGCAAGCATTTGACTCAGACAGCGAAACTTTAGATCTCACCACAGGGACAGATGTTGTCACCGGAAATCTTTTCTGCACCGGAACTAATTTCTGAACCGGAACTCGAGTACACGTCATATCCCATGATACTTTTGTGTCATACGCCATGTGCTCAGAAAGAGTTGGACATGTTTTAGTTTGAGGTAAATATCCACCACCTTCACCAACCCTGAAGTGAATAATTGTTTAGTATATACCACACAAGCTGAATAACACTAAAAGCACTATTCACGAAAAGCACTATTCACTTGTGTGGTATATCCTATATACAGAAACCACCAGAACCTGTGTGCGTGACAATTTTGTCGAATCTCGAGGTGAGTACAGAAGAGTGCAGGTGCAGTGCAGGTGAGTACAGAAGAGGAGTCCTATTTCACCATATATCAAGTTTAATTCACCGCGTACAATTGTAGCGTGAATAAATCTTGTTGATTTGATTCAACTACAAACATATAAGGTAGCACGATCGAATGTTTGTAGTTTGATCACGCACGTTGATTCAAATCAACAAGATCGATTCACACGCTGCCATTGTTCAGGGGCACCCAACGAGCCAAATCAACCAAAAACTGTACAAAGTCATATTTAAGTGCCTTATGGTGTTTGAAGTCTGTTTAAAGCTTTATTTTTTATAAAGTTCATCTGTTCGGATTCCCCAGCTGAAATTTTAATTGCCCGAAAATGTTAGGGAACAAAATCTTCCTTTGAGAAAATGCAAGCTGAAATGAACTTTCCACGAACTTTCTAGGGAACTATAATTTTCTTCCCAAAAATGCTTAATGACGTTTTTGACTGCCAAAAACAGCAATTACGACCTTTCCGAAAACGTCAGGGGCTATGATTTCCCAATTTCGAATCTTTTAGACCACGTTTTAGTTACGAAAATCCCAGTGCACTCTATAATCGACGCCGAAAGCGCAAGGAGAATTACCCTCCACCGAACAGATACTCTACCGAAACTTGTCGTTGGGTGCCCCTGATTGTTCGGTGAATTGAACTAGATATACGGTCAAATAGGACTTCTCTGCTCCCTGTGATCTCACTTCAAGCGATGGAAGCGACAGCGATTACAATGAGGAAGCCCAGACAATTCCAGGCGGCACAAGAGGAGCGAATAGATAGAAGAACAAAAAACAGAAACGAAACTCTTGTGGTAAACAAGGGGAAAATACACGTGCCACTGCGGGTACAAACACCGATTCGACTGGTTCTGCATCGACATCGCACAACTCGACATCGAAGAATAAAGGCAGGAAAGGAAAAGCGACAAATCGTGGTGGAAAGAAAACTGCGAATATGCTCACCAAAAAGACCTGGTGACAAAAGACCTGGGTGACCACACCACCAAGCTAGAGGAAAAGCGTCCCAGCATGTGTTAAAATTTTGTATAAGCGCCTGAGTCAACGGTACCTTACAAAACATTACGAATCGCATCGAACGCTTATTCAAGAAATACGTATTGCTTGATACAGCTCTTCTGCCTGCTTGTGTTTCTTGACAACTTAACCATGTTTTTCAAAGCTTTAACCGCGATTCGAGGACTTCGTCTAGCTGCTTTTCCACCAGGTTAAAACGAAGCAGAAGTGCCATCTTTTAAGGCTGCACCTTTTCGCTCGACTGCTGCTCATCACAATGCTTTCGCGTTTTCTCTAATTACCTTGTGGTATGGAATTATCTGGAACATTTTCGGAAATTTGTGGGGAATTTGCTGACCCAGTACCCGGTGAAATACCCTTTGTCTTCAGATTTTTTTGATCATTCCGAGCGTGGGATGCTGGAAATAATCAGTATGCATAAGAAAAGCGTTTTCACAGGCATTCGAGGTTTATCTTACAACCGTCACCTACTCCTCAAACAAGTGACTTTTTTCAAAGAAGTATTGACGTGTCACGTCACGTGATCTCTGAAAACGACTATTGTACTTGAAAATGTTAAGGATGATGAGAACCTCCTATATGCCAAATTTTTGTTTCATTGTTGTTCCTCTATTCGTTTCGTTTTGCCTGCACTGTAAACAAGTTATTTGGTTTGAATAACTCTTTTTCTACTGCGTTTTGTACCCTTTTTTGCAATTTCCCGATGGTAGGAGGTCAAGACGATCTCGTTATTCCATATAAGGTGAGTTTTTTTACCACGGAGATTTTGCTGGTCCATAAGACCAAAGGTTCTATCTTTCTTGCCACGCCTGTCACACTGGCTGTTGCTTCTTTTTAAGCGAGCACTCGACCTCGAATTAGAATATGATTCATAGTGTGTTTTTTGAACCAACCGCCAGTTCAGAAAACTGAACTGGCTAACGGCAATCCTATGAAAGAAAACAGAGGTGAAAAAGAATTTCAAAGCAAGTGGGCTGTCGAAAGCGAGTGAGGCTGTGTTTCTGCCGTTCTCTAGATAGATTCCGGGACCTCGCATGGCAGTTTTGCCGAGTTTCGACTTCTAAATAAGGCATCATGAAATTAAGAAATGATCCTCGCAGTTGTGAACGCAATTTATGCAATTGCGTAAAGAAGCCTTGAAAATAACAATTCAGGACTTCAACGGGGTTTGAACCCGTGACCTCGCGATACTGGTGCGATGCTCCAACCAGCTGCGCTATGAAGCCACTGACGTTGGGAGCAGGTCAATTATGGGGTCATATGTTCCCGTGAAAAAAAATTAGTGCTTTGTACACGCCCCGACCATGTTAACAGCACTTTCTCTGGGTTGTAAGTTTTTCACTGAACATCTGGTGCCGACAATGAACGCGACATCCTAAGCAGAGACAATAGTTGCGCAGCGCAAGAATGTAAGAGTGACCGAATTCATCAATGGCCAATGTTTAGCGACATTACGAAGTTATTCCGAGTAAGAGTGCTTACCATGATGTTCATCAATAACTCAAAGGCTGCTTAAAAAAAGAGATGGGTACGCAAAATTCACAAGCCATCCTGACCGTCAAAGAAATCATTATCCATGAAGTGCAGAAATCGTTTGAACAAGAGGCGAATTTTGTGAAAGTTAATCAAAACCTTGGACTGTTCAAGAAGAAGGCCGTATCCTTAGGTGTAAGGGCATGCTGAGTAACTCTCCTATGAGCCCCATAACGCGTTACCATACCCTTTCACCGAGACGAGATTGCAAGACAAAATTGATCGTTGAGGCCTGCCACAGAGGAATAAATCATGAAAATTGAGAATTGAACACTGCTTGCGAAGGAAATCCTTCACCAGAGCGTTACGTGAAGGGGATTACAAAGAGTGCAATTTAACCTTCGGACGTACAAGCAAAGTCATTCCCCCACGCTGGTACATGGGGGCGTGGTTGGATCCCCAATTTAACCCTCTGACGTAAAGCAAACTCTTTCCCCCACCGTGGTACGTAAGGGCGTGATTGACCTTTAATAGATAGCCTGGGAATTCTTCTACAAGTTAATATCATGGGATAAACATGGAAATTGCGCTGCTGGGGACCAGTGACGGTATCCAACATGGCGGACGTTTACTTTCGCTTGTTCACTGTTTTCGTTTATCCGCGTCGAAATTTTGATGTTTACTCCAAAACTGCACTTTTCGAAAGCTTAATATGTAAATTATGCTTTAATGCATCATTATTTTGCTTTACAACTACTTCTGGCCCAGAAGATGGCTTAATGAATTTAAATTTTTAGACTCTTGTTGTTAGATAGGCCATCTTAGCTTGATTAGAAATAAAACACAAACAGCGGAGATAAATATGGTAAACCAACGCGTTTTATATAGACTTGGCGTTTCGTATGCTGGGCAACATACATTTTCAAAGTGACCGTTACAATTTTTCAAAACGTTTTATATACTTTTATTACAGGGGTCTGGAACCGAGATTAAGAAAAACTATATTAACAGTAAATATGTGAAAGGATACTCCTTATAAATAAAGCAACAACTTCTCACTACTGATGTTTACATTAAAAGCTGGCTTAAGTTCTTGGATAAATAAGTTTTCCTTAATTTTTCAATGATAATCCGGGTTTTTCCCCACGCTAAAATGTGAAAATGATCCCATTTGATATTGTGTCCAGTGGTTTTAACGTAGTCAGCAATAGCTGATGTATGGTCACAAAATGCGTTGGTTTACCATGTTTATCTCCGCGGTTTGTGTTTTATTTCTAATTAAATTTTTAGTTTTTTTTAATTCCTCTTGAAGCTAAAAGTCTACATTGGCGGCAATCTTCGACTCTATTTCTTGCAATCTGCTCCACATTTTCTTACTCACTTCTTTAGAGCGACCCGGATAACGCTATTTGATTTCAACTGCTCTGACTGGTCTGTAATTCTCACTTTTGTGTCCGAAAGGAATTCTGTTCACTTGTAACACATCAAGACCGTTACACCTGGAACCAGATGTGTTCGAAGATCCATCACAAGCCGAAGGATGTCAGCTTCCATAAGTCGGATAAAGCCAAGACCTTCAAATGATCCGACAAATCCCTTTCTCATCTACTTCGAGACAATAAAGGTGCAAAATTTTACTGCGAACCAAGGAGTTATTCTAAGGGAAGTGCCCTAGTGGGGAGGATGTTACTAGCATATGGGGCAATGAAGACAATGCAAAGGAGAGCACGATACCTCAGCTGATGTTCTTCTGTGCTAAGCCTCGTGACCCCCAAGGAGGGCAACAGCAGCTACCACGGACGTTATCAGAAGGTTGGTTGACCAACAATGAACTGTGTTGGTGAAGAGAGACAAAGGGGCAACATAAAGGGGCGATCTCACCCACCTACCCAACCCACGGATGAATTTAAAAGACAGGTGAGAGATAGAGATAGACCACAACACCCTGAATAGAGAAGGTCGCTCTGAATCGGCTGAAGTTTTTATTACGCTGATTATTTCCAGATAATAACAAATGGGATCACCAAGTTCGTGTTTGAGTTTTTATCCCTTAAAGCTAAAATTAGGGGTGTTTCCAACACTTGATTCTGTTCAAAAAGTCGCACTTCGTGTTTTAGCAACACTCAGCGACTTGATCAAACACCGCTACCGATTTATTAAAGGAACAGTCACATGAATCTCGTACATGTGCAGCAGCGATACATTAACTTGAAAAATCTAGCAAGTTTCGTCGCCGATATATATCTTCGATTATCAACGCCATACATATGGCACGGAACAAACAAACAAAAGCTCCAAAATAGTAATACAGCTGAGGTTTCAATGTGTTATAACCATGGAAAGGGAACCGTTCGAATAACGAATGAGAATGTAATTAACTTGGAACACACTTCAGCTTACTTGATCACATTAATTTGTGAAGTATCCTTGTCACTCCAGCCACATCCCACAAGCTTTACGATTTCATTGCTTGTTTTATTGATATGTGGGTACTTGAGCCTGAGTATTAGCTATGCCATGCTGATGAGGCCTAACAAGGCCGAAACAGCTGTCCATGGCTGCTAATGCTTGGGCTCAATCTTTGCTTTGGTAGATTTTAGGGGTAATGCCCGCTACCATGTGGCCTTAGTGCCTTTTGAGTGACTTCAGCTTACTTGATCACATTAATTTGTGAAGTATCCTTGTCACTCCAGCCACATCCCACAAGCTTTACGATTTCACTCCTTTTAATCCACGTGTCGCGCCAAGCACATGCGCATTGCAAACTCTATGACGTAACAATAACCTATGATATAACATCTCCCCTTTTTAATGAAGACAGTCTCTAACGTCAACTCAAAGTTTCTAAATATCAACAGTAACTAAGGCCAATGTCACAGAATCACTTTAGTTCGTAATCTTTCAAGTAGCTTGGAGGACCACGAGTTGTCCTCGTAGGATAACGCTTCCCAGTGCAAATGGGAGTAGATCTAACTTCACATGTAGAATCTGGTTGAACCGTCAACGCATCATCAATACCAGCAGGAACAGGAATTGCAGGCATGGAACTGGTCCAAGCTAGTTCATTTCTGTCTCTGTCTTGTACAAGACAGGAAGAAGTTAAGGAGCCTTTAGGGAAGCAAGGTCCGTAAGAGTCCATCAAATGAGGTTCATCGGAATCGGCTGTAGCAGGAACTGAAGTACCTTGAGTAAAGGAATCAGGAACAATCTCCACTGGTTGGCCCACAAGGGACGTCATATCATTTGGCACAAAATGGCGCTGAATCGCTGGAGAGTTGGCTGGTGGTGTATCATCTATAGGTCGACGAAGCAGTTGGTCCACGTGTCGTTTCCAAAGGTTACCAAACACCTCAACCATGTAATGCCGTGTACCAAGGACCTCAGTGATAACTCCAGGCATCCACTTCTCCCCTCTACCATAATTACGTGCCAAAACCGCATCACCTGCATGGAACTGACGCAGGCCTCTCTTCGCAGTGCAATTCACCATGGAACTGTACTGACGAGTTTCAACGTGCTTTTCCACTGAAGGAATCAGCAAATCTAGGCGAGTACGTAACCTCCGTCCCATAAGCAGCAGAGATGGAGGTTCACCTGTAGTAGAATGTGGGGTGTTTCGATAAACCAATAGGTACTTGGCAATTACAGCAGACACATCTTTGTTGGTTAGCTGAGCTTGTTTGATTGCTGATTTCAAAATTTGGACAACACACTCAGCCTGGCCATTGGTGGATGGCTTATAGGCTGCTGAAGTTCGATGCAGTATGCCATTGTTTGAACAGAATTGTTCAAAGTCTCTTGCGGTAAACTGAGCACTATTGTCAGAAACAAGTATTTCAGGAAGGCCATGTCTGCTGAAGATATCACGTAATGCAGTGATGGTTGTTTGGGTTGTAGTATTTGACATCTTAACGACCTCTGGGAATTTACTGTAGGCATCAACAACAACCATGTACATACAACCAGAAATTGGACCAGCAACGTCCACATGAATGCGAGGCCATGGCTGGGCTGGGAAAATCCAGGGATGAATTTGAGCTGTAGGAGGTGCAGATCTCATAGACTGGCAAGTGTTGCAGGAAGAAACTGTTCTCTTAATGTGAGAATCAATATTAGGCAACCAAACATAAGATCTTGCCAAGGCTTTCATTCTAGACATGCCAGGATGAGTGTCATGTAATTCCTGTAAGACCTTGTCTTGAAGAGAAGAAGAAACAACAACACGAGTGCCCCATAATATGCAGCCTTGTTGGGTGGTCAATTCGTCGCGTTTACTCTTAAATGGTGCAAAGGTAGGATCCACCACAGTTGGCCACCCGCCAATGATGAAACCGTATACTTGGGATAAAACAGGATCCACTCGAGTCTCCTTCTGGATCATCTGACTGGTTAAAATGGTCACAACTTCTGGCTCCAAGAAATAGCACTCAACATTTTCACATTTTGGAGACCAAGTCTGAGTTAAAGGAAGACGCGACATGCTGTCTGCATCAGCATGTGCTGAAGTGCTGCGATACTCAATGGTGTAGTTGTGTGATGCAAGGATCAGTGCCCACCTTTGAAGTCGAGCTGCGGCATGCGCAGTAACTGGATTCTTTGGCCCGAATAGAGAGAGCAAGGGTCGATGATCAGTTAAAATTACGAACGAGCGACCATACAGATACTGGCGGAATAGTTTCAATCCAAAGATTATGCTGAATGCCTCCTTTTCTATTTGGGAGTAATTTTTCTGAGCTGAAGTCAGGGAACATGAAGCAAAGGCCACAGGGCGAAATTGCCCATTCATTTTATGAGACAGGACAGCACCAGCACCATAAGATGAAGCATCACATGAGACATAGAGAGGTAACGTGTGATCATAATGCACCAGTGTTTGTGAATTCAGTATCAGCTCCTTTGCAGCAACAAATGCATCTTCTTCTACTTTAGACCACTTCCATGGGGTGTCCTTCTTTAACAGGTTGTGTAGAGGTGAAAGTATAGTAGAATGATGTGGCATGAACCGTGAATAAAACATGATACGTCCCAGAAAAGACTTCAAGGCTGTGACATCCTTAGGTCTAGGGGCATCCCGAATGGCAGCAAGTTTATCCTCAGTAGGATGTAGGCCTTCTCCGTCAATTTTATGACCAAGGTAAGTGACACATTTTTGTAGGAATTTGCACTTGGCCTTGTTCAGTCTAAATCCTGCCGTAGGAAGCCGTTCCAAAACTAAAGAAAGCGTGCGAAGGTGATCCTCTTCATCAATTCCTGCACCAAGGATGTCATCAAGGCGACTGACAGCTTTTGGAATGTCAGACAGTAAATTATCCATAATCCTCTGGAACATAGCTGGGCCCGAGTGAATGCCATTTGGCAGTCTCCTGAATGTAAATAATCCTATGTGGGTGTCAATGGTGAGATCTCCTTGTGACTTCTGGGCAATGGGTATCTGGTGATATGCTTGTTTAATATCCAACACACTAAACACAGTGCACCCCCTCAAGGCTGAATGCATGTCTTCAATCTGAGGCATAGGGTACGTTTCCACATTCGCATATGCATTGTATGTCACACTAAAATCTCCACAGACACGAACGTCTTCACTTTCCTTCTTTCCAACAACCACGATGGGCGCTGCACTAACAGCAGATGTAACGCGCTCAATCACACCGTCTTTTTCCATTTTCAGCAAAGTGCTCTCCACTTTCGATTGCAAAGCATAAGGAACAGCTCTGGCTTTGTGAAATTTGGCCCCTTTACTTTCATTTAATACAACAGGCTCACCAGTGTAACATCCGAGCTCTGGCTGAAATAATTCATCATATTGCTGTAGAACAGAGTCCAGTGTAGGGTTTCCTGGAGGTGCAGACACAGAGGGAAATATAGGCCCAATATGATTCAAACCTGGTAAGTTTTTCCAATCAAGTTTTATGTCCATGAGCTAGTTTCGTCCAAACAAAGCAGAAGTACCCTCATGTACCACCAGCAATGGCAGGGAGTGTTGTAATCCTGAATATTCCACCTTCACATATGCTTCCCCTAAAGGGCGCACAGTTTCACCGGTATAGGTGGACAGCACTACATTGGTCGGTTGCATGTCAACATCAGGGCAAAGTCTTTTGAAGAAACTCATTGGTGCCAGAGACAAGGCACATCCAGTGTCTAATTGCATACTACAATCATTGTTTTGAATCTTTAATGGAACGGAAATTTCCAACCTAGAGATTGCATTCACATCATACACCATATACAATTCGTCTTCCTCATGCAACGGTTCTTCGATTGACTCATCCTCAACACACACAGCATTTATTCCATTCTTCCTGCAAGCACGAGCAATATGTCCTCTTGTGTTACAGTTGCGACATGTCGCATTTCTAAACTTGCACTTGGATCGCACGTGGCCAGCATTTCCACATGAAAAACAAGTGCACGAATTCGACTGGGGAAGTGAAGGCACGTTCGAACGGATATCTTGACGTAGAGAAGGAGGTACACGAGAATTTCCACCAGAGGACGGCGAAACCGCAGAATTCTTGGAAACGGAATCGACAGATGAGGGCGGCGAAACAGAAGAATTCTTGGAAACGGAATTCACAGATTGAGTCATTTGCTGCTGAACTTGTACGCTTTCCTTCGCCGCGATTTCATCCGCTATAGCCACTTCCAAGGCTTGTTGAAATGAGCGATCTTCACTTAGAAGCTTTTTACGGGTCGCTGGATTTCGAATGCCGCAGACGAACTGGTCTCGAAGAGAACGGTTAAGGAATTCCCCGAAATTGCAAGTCGACGCCAGATGTCTCAAACGGGCGCTGTAAACAGAGACGGTTTCGCTTTCTTCTTGAAAGCAACGATGGAATCTATAGTATTCTGCGACCTCCAGTCGTTTAGGTTTAAAATGCTGCTGTAGTAACTCACATAGCTGCTCGAATGTTTTGTCTTTCGGATTCACCGGACGGCACAAATCACGAAGAACGCTGTAAGTCTTCTTGCCGATCACAGAAATCATTACTGCCATCTTTTTCTTTTCTGCTGCAGCGATAACTGCTTCCGAAGCACTTGTTGGATAACTTCCAATGTTGTTTGCAACAAAGAACTGATCTAGTCTTTCCGAATAAACTGTAAATGTCTCGGTCGTGGGTTCAAATTCTCCAATAGCACGCAATAGTGGCGAAGCCATGACGGCGACAACAACAAGCGTGAAAACACGAAACAGCGAAACAGTGTTAGAAGGAATCATGCGGTGTACAAGTAACCCAGGAAGTAAACAAAGTAGCATCTATCCCATCCTCGTCGCCAAATGTTATAACCATGGAAAGGGAACCGTTCGAATAGCGAATGAGAATGTAATTAACTTGGAACACACGCTAACACAACACTCCTTTTAATCCACGTGTCGCGCCAAGCACATGCGCATTGCAAACTCTATGACGTAACATTAACCTATGATATAACACAATGCGTATTATAAGACATACTGGCCGAAATCAACGCTTCGCTTAACACCTTGACACTCAAAGAAACTACTACTACTACTACTACTACTACTACTGCTGCTGCTGCTGCTGCTGGTGGTGCTGTTGCTGCTGTTACTGTTACTGCTACTGCTACTGCTACTGCTACTGCTACTGCTACTGCTACTGCTACTGCTACTGCTACTACTACTACTACTACTACTACTACTACTACTACAAATGCCAAATTGAAGATGACGGACAGATAAAAAAAACAGTTACTCACTCGAGAGCATCATCGCGCATACTCGGCTGTACCACTGCCCTTTCAACTATACAAGACTAGCTCCCTATGAAGAGTTATAAAAGGCAATGCGGAACCTCATAAACACTATTTCCTAGGTAACCCCTTCAGATGAAAGTTTGTGCAACTTTTTTAGTCTCGCTGAAGAAGAAGTAAGAAATAAAAAACGGATTATATTCTAACATATTATGTAATATTTTTAACTGTTGAAAATAATAGTCTTATCTTAAAACTCGCATGACTTGTGCAATACAAAATCTAAAAATACCAGCTTATAAATTATGCCAACGTAAGCATTTGAGTCCTAGAACCGATTTTGAATGCGACTAATGCTACTAATGACGTCTTCAAAATTGCAACATCACTTAAAAGATTATATTTCAAAGATATATTTCAAAGTTTCGAAATATAAGTTCTCGTTACTGTAACTCTTTCATTATTATTACAACTTGTTCAACTTGCAAAATATGGACAAACTATCCAGGAACTGATACATTACCATGACCACCGTTGAAGTAAAGAAAAAATTTACCGTCAAGTACACATGTTCACGACAAAACCTTGAATTTGTTCATTTTATGTTATTTTGAAGAGGACAGCAAAGAAATGTATCAAAAATGCAAAACGATTCTTATCGTTGCCGTTGCCGTCGTCGTTGCTTAAGCTCCTTAATTCTTCTACCAAAGAAACCTCAGCAGGTCCTAGATATAACTACATTCGTGTGCATTCTACGTCTACAGCAACATAGATGTCTGATTGTAACCTGCTGTTCACTTGTTCTACACGTCAAAGAAAATCACCTACTTTTCAAAGACACCTCCTTGTTACTAGCTGCTCACAGTCGTATAAACTCTAACTCTAACGGCCTCCCCGGACCTTATTTCTTTACTAAAATTTGACTAGGGAAATTTTCATCACAGCTGACATTCTATGTACACTACACTTTCTACGTTGATTTTAACACGTAAATTAAATTTAGAGAGAAATAGGATATAGAATTTGTCCACTGTTTGGAGTTTTTGCTCGGTGCATCGGGTGGCCACGCACCCTCCACCGCCAAAAAACATACGCACAGACAACCATATTTAAGTTAATGTTATCCTAAGTAATCAACTAGACGCGCACTGTATAAGGATGTTGTCTGCGTCCCCTGTCCGCGCATTCATCAGCCTCAAGATCTTCGTAAGGGGATCATTACAGCTCTTCAACCCTATCAAAGTTGACGTACTCCTTATCGTTATAGACATCAAGGTCGATGTAACTCTGTTTTGATGTAAACAAAAGTAATAACGTACACAAGACGAGTCAGTGATAACGCACAGACAAAGGACAGACTACAAAAAGGATGCCGTAACAGAAAAAAAAAGTAGAAAATGAAATTGGCCAATTAAATGTTAAGAAGTCTTGTTGTCACGGTGAAATACCACCCAAACTGGTTAAAAAATCTCTAAATATATTATCAAACCACTGGCATTCATTGATAACCAAACCTCATCACTGGAATTATTCCAGATGACTAAAAAACACAGCACTTGTTACCCCAGTATTTAAGGCAAAGAGCAAAAACGAATTTTGAAACTATAGACCAATATCTGTTCTTCCGTGCTTCAGTCACAGCCTTGGAAACAACGCAAAATCTTGTGTTTGTAGACTCCCGCTTCCACAACCCTTCCGTAAAACCAGTCTTCCCACAGTTTCTAGAATGGGAAATTACATGCATGAAACGTGACTCTCATCAGCCTCGTTACCTTCTCGTCATTTATCAGTTGCCTCACTGCTACACATATCCACTGGAATGTAGGGCGATCTTCGGGTTTCTCCGACCAACATTTTGACATGATAGCATACCTAAAAATGAACCACCGTCATTAAAATGCCCATACCAAATACCACTGTTTGGTATTTCATTTGTTTTTTGTTTTGTTTTCTTTGACTTTTTTGTTTTGTTTTTACTGCCAGTACTGCTATGGAGTGTAAGATAAGGTACTTGCGTGGCTCAGATCGTCAGATCGTATTTCTCCCCCTGCCCCCAACCCCACATACCCCTCCCTCCATCCATCGGGACGGACGGTGCATCCATCCGTCCGTCCGTCCGTCCATCCATCCGTTCTCTCTTTGCGAAAGCACTTAATCAGAATCGACTCAAGAAATACAAACGACTTACAGTTCCTCTGAGATATGGATTGGTCGTGGCATACGATATCCTCTTTCCAGCAAAGCGGCCACTTTTATAGATCTAACCCTGGGATATGGCGAATCACCTAATAAGATAAAAGAACAACAGCCAGGTCATGCAACTCATGTCAGAGAGCATGTTTCATATTCCATTACGGAGAAAAATCCATCACTTACCAATTGTGAATACCTCCCACAAGACAATGCCATATGACCACCTGTTATGACAAGGAAAACAAAAAGGAAATTTAGCCATAGCGCACATGAATCGAAAATTAACCACCATTTTTCTACGTTTTTAGATAACTTATAATCCACATACTTCATTTTCAGTCGTTTCCCTCCTTTTTGTGACCAATATTCACTACTGGTGGGGGTTGAAAAATTCCCGCCATGCTCTGGAATTTGTGACGTCATTCGTGTGTAATTTGCAAGTGTGAAACATATCTGAGAAGGCGAAAATTTTAAACTTGGAAAGTTTTGCGCCGCCCCAGTAGTGAATCTTGGTAGTTTCCGACTGAGTACACACGAATGACTTCGTGACTATTCACCAGACCCCAGGTCTTTGTCTAGAATTTTAGTGAGAAAGGCCCAACTTTCACCGCATTTTAAAATAAGTTCCTGCTACTTTTGCTAAATTATTTTCTCCCCAAAATGTTTCCTATTACAGACGTATTTTTTTTTTAATTTTTCATTTGGCGGGAGCAGTAGGTCATAGCAAATGATCTTGCAGTCTAAAAAAAATAATAAATTGTGGGGGGGGGGGGGGGGGGGTAAAGATTGCTCTTCCCCAAACGTTTGAAATACGTGACGATGCATTTTTTGGTTTTCGAATTAGATTAAATTTCAATTATCGATGAAAATACATGGAAATCCCCAGTTTTCTAAGGACTTGTTTAGACAAGATTGACTTTCCCAGTCAACTCTCAAAATGCTCAAAATGCCTTAATGTTAAGGGGCAGCCTTTTTAAGGAACCTTAGTTACTCCAGCAAACGACATCCTTAAATACTCACAACTTCGCGCACTATCAATGGGAGATATCAATGGCACTATCAATGGCATTTTCACCTTTGATGCATCGCACGCCACGATCGTTTTCTTGAATTCCGTGTAACACGAAACCGTACTACGGGCAATAACGAACTTCTTGATTTGCGCATAATACACGAAATATCGTGAAGAACTTTTTTCAGTATATCATTAATATCGTATCATTATATATATATATATATATATATATATATATATATATATATATATATATATACTGATCAAACATATCACATCAGCGTTTATAATACTACATTTCGAGGAAAAGTCGGCTAAATGACGCGTTTTCGTTTATTCAGTATAAATACTGATGTTATATAGTGAATAAATGAAAACTCGTGGAAAAGTCAGAGTGGACTTAAACACCAGCAGTCGTTTATTCAGTATACATGTAAACACAGCGATTACAAAGAGTCAACGACAACAGTACTTTCTGGATTACCAGGGAGGCAGGCGGAAAGAAAGCTTTCCAAAATTTTTTTCCCTTTTTTTTTTCAGACCACAAAATATTCGGTTTCTTGCGATCGATCCATTAATCTTTGCCACGTTTATATTATTCGACATTAGAGAAAACAACACAGCATCAATTACAACCAAATAAATGATGTGCTAAACGGTGTGTTCTTCGATGTACAGATATTCGTTTTTACCATTGGCGATTATGGATAATGTAGCAGTGTTAGGAAGCGCAAGTTTATGACTACTGCCTGATACAAAAGGTTACATACACATCACTCATGGTGCTGCATTCATCATGAAAGAGAGACTCAGGCGGCGTCCACTTAAATGGAAGCCGTGCCTTCAAAAGAGAACAAAAAATGACAAGATAAATAAATTAAAACAAATGAGAGAAACAAAGGAAAAATATTGAAACAAAGGGAGAGACAGAAACAAACAAACAAAAGAAATTGATATTGAAGACACTGCCTTGAGGTCTCATGAACTGTAAGGGAACACTTCAAAGACCTCATACCTGGGACTTTCGCATATATATATCGTCGCTGACTTCACGAGAAAGTCCAAAGTCTGAAATTTTGCAGACATTGTTTTCGCCAACAAGAATGTTACGAGCAGCCAAATCACGATGAACAACCTAAATTATGAACAAACAAAAAAAATGAGCACATGAGAAAGTTTTCTAGCCGTGAAATGGTGGTGCAATTCAGTAGTACACAGCGCATCATCTCGGAAACGGAACGATAGGTTTTGGAAGTCGATGGGTCACTTTAGCGTTGGTTAGGGATGCTGGTATTTAAATTATTTAGAATCTTTCTGAAAACAGAACAGAAAATATATGTCCCTTGATTTACATAAAGTATATATGATAGCTAGAGTGCATTTATAGCCACCATGTTGCCACATATCAGTAGAAATCTATTGCAACACTAAAGGTGAACAAGGTCGTACTAATATTTTAATAGATAATATTTACCGATGATTTTTCTTTCTGGTTAGCCCTCATTGCGGTTTACTGGGTCACTTAACCTTCACGATGACAATGACGATGATGATAGCAACGAAGTAGGCAATGATGATGGCCATGACGAGGACGCTTATTGAGGTTATAATGACGATAGCTGTCGACAAGGAATCTAATATTTCGTTTAACACAATAAAACAAATAAACATAACTTGTACTTACCTTCATTTCGGCCAAATATTTCATCCCGTCAGCTATCATCCAGGCAAACGACAAAAGATCTTCCGCTGAGAGGC